>JABUQX010008563.1:20000-51588 GCA_015478945.1 Trachelipus rathkii
AATAACTAATTATTTTAGTTAGTATAAATATATATATAGATAGTATATATATATATAATATATATATACTATAATCATACAGATGATTGTATATTCATATATATATTTTATATATATTTATAGTATATCATAGGTATTTATATATATATATATTATTATATATAATTATATAATATATTAGTATATAATAATTAATTATATACATATTATATATATATATATTTATAATATATATATATATATATTATATATATATTAATATATATATATATATAATAAATTATATATTATATATATAATTATATATATTATATAATAGTTTACTTAGGGTATATATATATATAGTATCATACTATACTATATATATATGATATATATATATATGTATATATAAGTAGTTATATATATAAAAGTAGGTTATATATAAAGTATATATAGATCAATTATTATTGTATGCTTTATATTCTAATTTAATATTTATATAAGTTATATTTATATTTAAATATTCTTATACATTCACTGGATATATATATATTTTATAATATGTTATATATGTATATAATATATATAATAGATGTGTGGTTGTGAGATCCTACTCAACATCTATTTTAACGTAGGAGCAAATATTTGCTCGACATAAAGAAACAAAAAGGTTTTAGGTACAACTGGATTTGGGAATGAACGAATTTTTTATGTACATATGGCTTGATGTGTGTGTACGTATAAGACATTGTGCGTCAATTTTTGGTGTACAATGTTGCTCGGGGTGTGTGAACGTATTATATTAGGTGTAAAAAGATGTGCAAATATTCGAGTTTATTAACCTGTGATATTGTAGAAAAGTTGCATTGGGTTTATCTTTGTTGAAATCCTTATAATATTTTTAAATGTAGATGTGTTTTTGTGCACAGATTTCATTTCTCTCTCGTTTCTACTCTCTCTCTTCTCTCTCTCTCTCTCTCTCTCTCTCTCTCTCTCTCTCTCTCTCTCTCTCTCTCCCTCTCTCTTTCTCATTCTCTTTACTCTATTCTCTTTTTGTTTTATTCTCTCTCTCTACTCTCTCTCTCTTTTTCTTTTTCTTTAATTCTTTCTCTCTTTTTTATTCTCTTTCTGTTCTCTCTCTCTTTTCTCTATTCTCTTTCTCTACTCTCTTTTTTATTCTCTCTCTCTCTCTCTCCCTCTCTCTTTTTTTCTTATTCTCTCTCTTTTTTCTTGCGCTCTTTTCTTATTTCTCTTCTCTGACTCTCTCTTTTTTATTCCTCTCTCTCTTTACCTCTCCCTTCTCTCTCTCTTTTTCTTATTACTCTCTCTCTTCTCTCGTTTGATCCTTCTTGGATAATGATCACATTCTCTTCTCTCTTCTGTTTCTCTCTCTCTCTCTGCTCTTCCTTCTCTTGGGTGCACTAGTTTCTTTCTTTTTTTATTTCTCTCTCTCTCTCTTTGTCTTTCTATTTTTAGTAACCATAAATACTAAATTCTCTTTCTCACACACACCTCTACCCACACTCCTCTCCTCCTCTTTTCTTGTTTTTCCTATCCCGATTTTCTTTTCTTTCGATTTTTCTCTCTTCCTACCGCTTGCTTTTTCTTTTAACTATTTCCCAATATTTCTCACTTTTTCTCTTTTTATTATCTTTTTCTCTCTCATCCTTTTTTTCCTTTTTTTTCTTTTATCTTTTTTCTCCCTGTCCATTTTCTTGCTCTCTATTTCTTCTCTCTCCTCTCTCTTCTTTTTTGCTTTCTTTCTCATTATTTTGTTTACAACTATAACTTTTCCAATAATCTTTATTTTCGGTATGCGTGTCCTATTCATTGCCCAATTTTTCTTTCTCTCCTTTTTGATTTATTTCATTTTCCTTTCACTATATTTCTTTCTCCCTTTCATTTTTCTGTACTCTCTATAAATTATTTTTTTTTCTTTCTTTGTTTTTCCATCTTTAGTCTTTCTTTACTCTCTCCAGTGCTGCCTTTTTATCTCTCTCTCTCTCTCTCTCTCTCTCTCTCTTTTCAATCTTCTTCTCCTCTCTCTCTCAATCTCTCAATCTCTCTCTTCTGCGTCTCTCTCTCATCTCTTACACCACACATTTCTTCAGTATGTTATCAAATATCTTTTCTCCGGTTTCCTTTCTTTTTCCACTTTTATACTCTCTCATATATTCGCAAAACTCTCTCTTTGTTTACCTTTACCCTGTTCCGTATTTCTCTTCCTACTCTCTCTCATCTCTCTCTCTCTTCTCTCGTCTCATCATGCCTCTTCTTCGTCAAATCTCTCTCTAATAGTTTTTGGAATCTCTTTGCGTGCGTCTCTCCTTCAACAATTTAATTTATATCCGAGAATAGTCCTCGTCTGGTCTATTACGCATTCCATGTTAATTCACCTATCTTACCCATTTGCGAGTGATTCTGTTCTTTTATCTCCTCATACCCTTCCATTTCTTTCCTCTATCTCACATTTCCTGTTATTATTATCTAGTGGCTTCATTTCCTTCTCCTCTTATGCTCCAAATCAAAGGAAAAGAAAATTCTTTCTCTTTTTTACGACAGAAGGATCTCGAAAACAAACTCAAAGTGGCAAAGCTTATCAATATCAAATCTCTCTGACTGTTGAGAAACATATATATTATTATTACTATTAGGTACTATTATATATTTATTTATTATATGTGGTGATATATACTATATATATAGTATAGTATTTATATATATATAGGTAGTAGGATTTGGAATTATAGTTATATTTATATAATTTATTAATGATATTTATTATAATTTAACATGTTATTATATATACATATATATGATATGCTATACTATATATATTATATATATATATATATCAGTCATAATTTTAAGGTAGGGCTTACCGATGAGGTAGGATACAATAAGTATGGGGGTTTAATTAATTATATAGTTAGGGGTATAGGTAAATAGGTATATACTATAGATAGGGTTTTATATAGAATTAAGATATAGTATACTATAGGGGATTATTATATAATGATAATATATAATAAATAGTATAGTATATATAGTATAGTAGTTATATATATATAGGGTATTATATATATAGTTATGTGTAATTATATAGTAGTATACTATGAGTACTATAATTTATATGTATATATTATAGTGTATTAATATATATAGTGATATATATATAATATACTATTTTATATATATTTTATATAGTATATATTATATAGGTATTATTATTATTAATTATATATAACATGTAATATTATTTACTGATTTTAAAGCATTAAATTAATAAGTCAGTATATAAATTCTTGGAATTCAAAATTTAATATTCTTATATTATGGCTAATTGCTAGGAATAGAGAAAATAAAATAGAAATGATTTTATAATATTAAAATGTATATAAAATAATAATAATTATAATAATAATAATAATAATAATAATAATATATAATAATAACTGTAAACAAATAAATATAATAATAATAATGAATAATAATAATAATAATAATAATAATAATAATAATAATAATAATAATAATAATATAGAGTAGAAAGATATATAGATAGATAGATAGATAGATAGATAGATAGATAGATAGATAGATTTATATCGTCAAGGTTATATACATTTTACATTCTTATATAAACTTTATGCAAAAATATGAAACGTACATTGTTAATAAGACTATTTTTGTAAACATTCATATAAAATCATTAAATTAATAAGTTAAATCACCTTGAGAAAGCCCATTAAAAAAAACAAACAACAATTTCCATCAGGCAGCAAAAAATATTCATCCAGCAACGTTCAATATTGCCCCCAAAATAATAATTTTTAGGATAGTTTTTATATTTCATCACGTTTGGAGCTTTTCGTACTGCTAATGGTAGGGAATTCCAAACTGAAAGTTCCGTATACAGAAGACTCCGCTTCAGAACATCAACCCTCGTATAAGGAACCCAAATATCATTTGGATTCCTCACATAGTTCGTTGATACATTATCACATAAGAGCGATCTAATTTCTGGAAAAATTTTCACAGTTTAGAGTTTAATAAATGATGTCAGTCACTCTTAATTTATAAATTTCTTTGGCTCTTAATATAACTAGCTTCCTGTAAATCTCTAGAGTTGTACATGAATCAAAATTTTACCAAAGAAGTTTTCAAAACACTACATTATATGCATTAAAACTTAACCTCATCGCTATTAATAAGTACAAGATTTCATGATTAAATTTGTCAACAGATATCAAATTACATACATTATTATTTTCAATATCCATAATAGCGTCTTTCAAAGGCAAAAATTTACCCAACTATGCAATAATTTATTATTATACTAAGATTAAATTAATGTAAAAATTCTAATTAAACAATTACATTAACTTACTAAACTTTAAAGCAGCCATAAATAAATTATTAAATATTTGTAACCTTTATAACGTCTCACTATATAAACAAAAAAAATATTTCACAGAATTGAACAATAATGGTAGAATGATAGATTTTATGAATATAAATAGTTTACTCAAAAAAAGAAAACGAAAAAACAATATTGATTAAAGAAACTCAGTCTTGTCATTTGGCGTGAGTTTTAACAAAATCGATGCATGGATCCGAAAGCATTTTTTTGATAAAAGTTAAAATACACTTTTTGTAATAAAGGTGCTTCACACCTTTAAAAATATTAAAAAACAAGTATAATAATTATTTTAAAAATCTATGTAACCTAACGCAACTTAACTTAATCTTACTTAACCTAACCAAACTACAAGAGAATTTTTTCAACTTTCCATTTCCAATCTTTTGAGTTCGTATCTTTGCTGTATAAATCTTATTTAATTATTGCAGAAAAAAGAGTTCAAACTTTTTTCGCTAAGCGCGCTGTTGTACATTTTGTTGATAAGTAAGGGGGTATGAAAAAAAAATTGACTTCGGTACTTTATCACAGATAATTGACAAGCCAGAACTCAACTCATCAGTCATGAGAATCGGACAAAATGTTTTTTCACCCGGTTACGAAATACCACTAAATTACTTCAGGTCTCATTTGGTTTTCCCAAAACTTTGGTCTTTATTTGAGAATATTTAATTGAAATGTTATCAGTCGGAGTAAAACAAAACTAAATTTTTCCTTCTTTTTTTTATACCATTCAAGTCGATGAAAGAGTGTCATCTCTTTACGATGATAAACGTTTTCAATAAATGTTCCGCGTCTATTCACTCTGAGTTTCCGGAAATTTTACCTATTAAATATATTTTCTTGTTATAGTGCCATATTGTTTTCTTTTCCAAATTTGTTTACTTCATAGTCGTACTTCTCGACGATTATTAGATAAGTCTTTCTCTAATTTTTCAACTTTACTACTAAACATCTACTGCGGGTCAAGTTTAGAAGTAACTAAGTTTATTGTTTCTTATCTCCTCGGTGATTTCATTTGTATTCACAAGGTCACACACACGTGCGTGTCCATAGCTAGCGACTAGCTTTATTTAGGTTTTCCTCAAATTTTTCTTTTCACATGAAAGTCTCTCATTCAAACTATCTATTTTTCGTTATTTCCTGATCTAGTTTTTTTAAAATCATCTCTCATTGAGGGAAGATAAAATAAGTTGGATGATTTGGGACCATTGTTAGCCCCTATCTAAAAATTGGAACTAAAATTCTATTTTCAGACATTTTGATGGGGAAAAAGCAAGCCACAGCTTTTCTGACTCGTAGAAGTCTTTTCGGGTGGTTTTTCTTGCTGTAGTCATTGTTTGGCTTTTCATTTTTCTTCAGAACTATTCTTTGACATTTTTGTATCCACTTCTACAATTTTTTTAAATGATTCAACTTGAATATGTATGATGAGTCATCATTAAGGGCACAAAGCACGAGGTATTTTTTGTTTTTGGAAATTTATGCTCATGCAATTCGAATTTCAAAACCTAACTTTTTTTTAACTCACAGAGAAACTAGAGGAGGGAGGACGAAGTAAAGGTGATGTTTACATTTTAAAATTAACAAAATGTCAGAAAGAATGTGAGGTAGAAAAGACAGGAAAGATTGTGCAATTTTTCTGACGAGGAAAAGTTTTAAGAGCCTCTCAAGAGCTGAAACTTTGTGCCAATTCGAATGAAATATATTAAGACTGAGTTTTCTGGTTGGAAAACTATGATAATTTCTGATAAATCAAGATTATCAATATTAGTTCAAGGGATAGAAAATGGAGTGTAATTTCCAAATATATTTTTGAGAAAGTGAAAAAATGTTCTGTGATAAAAAATTGTGGTTTTTGAATGCTTAATATAAATATTTTGGCTCAAAAATTGTAAAACAATTATTAGATGAGTTAACACATTCCTAAACCGAAAATTAAAATAATGATTTTTAAAAAGGTAAAAACAAAATAAACCAAGAAACGTGGATTTTATGTTTTTTTTTTATGAAATACCATGTGTTTTTAGTTTAAAAAAAAAAACATTTTTTCCACCCTGATAAAAATATACTGTGAATATACGATTTATTCAATCATATTCAGATAAATCATCATCTATCTCAATAGTTGGTACTTCTGAAATATCATTAGAGTACATTCCAGGAATTTTACATTGTAAATTTGCTTTCAAATCATGATTAACAAAAGTAATGAAGGTTGGAAATTATTAGTACGAGAGGATAAGAGAGAGAGAAGAGAGAAGGAGAGGAGAGAGAGAGAGAGAGAGGAGAGAGATGAGAGAGAGAGAGAGAGAGAGAACGTCTTTGATTTCAAAAGACAGAAAATTAGTTTAAGATCACGGTTTTTTAGTATATTGATTTTCAAGGCTGCAATATAAATAAATAAATTATAATAAATAAAATAATATAAATAATTATAATATAATAATTATATAAAATAAATTAATAATATAATATATATCATAAATAATATAATATAATATAATAACTAATAGATAATATAATATAATAAATATGTAAATAATAATAATATGAATAATATAATTATATAAAATAATAATAATAATTAATAATGTAAAATATAATAATATACAAATATAATATATTGATAATTAATAATAATAATAATAATAATAATAATAATAATAATAATAATAATAATAATAATAATAATAATAATAATAATAATAATAATAATAATAATAATAATAATAATAATAATAATGAAGAAACATGGAATAATTACTAGTTGCAACCTATAATCTGGGACAGCATGTGAAATTATTTGATGGAGGTTATGCTCCCTCAAATAACCCAAAATCCCACAAACACTAAGTCCCAAACACCTAAACCCCATCCCCCAAAAGTCTAACCCCAAATCCATCCTAATTCCCCATAAATCGTTATTCGCAATTTATTTCTAATTAAACTTTAGATTCAGATACATGAAGTTATATTTCTGAAGCAAAACACACCCTGTAATTAAAATATCTTCCTCCATGAGGAAGAAAATCTTCTCTCATGCGGAGAAGATCGTAACTTCCACGTCTGAAATTAATCTTCCCTTTCGAGTAATGAAGTAACATCATCTTCAAGTTATTTGAGCATGTAATTCTCTCTTACCTGGGCTTGTAACTCACAAAAAACAAAAGCGAAATTTAGGTTTGATAATCCAAGGAAGTTTGTTTTAAATATTTGCTAAGTTCATCGTTTTGTTTTACTACATAGTTTTAGTAATGAAGACTCAATATATATATAATATATATATATATAATATATATAATATATATCTTATATATATATATATATATATTGTAGTTCAAAATATTTTTTTATTTTTTTATATTATAGTTGTATTATATTATATAAATTATATATATATATATATATATATATTATATATATATATATATATATATTTATTATATATATATATATATATTATATTATATATATATATATATATATGATATATATATATTATAATATAATATATACTATATATAATATATATAATAAAATATTTATAATAATATATCTAATATAAATATATATATATGAATATTATTATATATATATACTTATATATATATTATATAATTATATATATATTTATAATATATATTATATATATAAATATATATATTATATTAATATATATTATATATATATATTAATATATATATATTATTATATATATATTTAAATCTATTATATATATATATATATATATATATATATATATATATATAATGAATAAAATAATGAAATTTATTATGTGATGGCAGAGTTATCTCTGATGAAACTTACAAAAAATTATATATAATAGATGGTTCTACCAAAAGTGCACAAACATGATGTACATCTCAGCAATCCTAGCTGAGTTACAGGCCCTTAATTAATTAGCTAAGTATGATTTCCCAGCTGGCTCAACTCACTACCAACGACTATACCATTTGGATCTCTTATGAATTTTGCGACTCTGTCAAACATCTGGGTCTCAAGGGGTTTTATGGTGAGTTTCGATGTGAAATTCCTCTTTACAAACATACCTTTATACCAGACCATATAGTTAATATTGAAAAAACTGTTTTCCAACACTTGCGTTCTCAATTCCCTCAATAGATTAGACTTTAAAAAACTTCTGTAACTTTCGGTTTTGGATACTCATTTTATTTTTGATAAAACCATGCATAAACATTCATTTGCAAATATTTTTAATGTGTCTTACATGGAGGAAAATTTTTTTGGCAAGACTACCCTACTAGTTTTAAGCCTTTTTTTATAAGGGACATGTAGATGAAACTTTCGTTATCTTTAGACTAAAGAAAACAATGATGCCCACCAATTTCTACAATTCATTAACATTCTCCACAACAACCTCAAATTCACCATGGAGGGTGAGGTCGATGGATCACTGTCATTCCTTGACGTGTCCGTGAAGAGAAGTGGAGATTCATTCTCAACCGATGTTAAAATTTTTTCAGGTCAGGGTATTAATTTTTACAGTTTTACCTCTTATAATTTTAAATTAAATTGCTGCAAAACTTTAATTAATCGAGCATAAATATTGCCTCAAATTTGTCACTTTTTCATCAAGAAATAGATTTTCTCAAATTATTTTTTAAAAACAATGGATTCCCTCCTAACGTTTTCTTAAAGATAATTAAACAATTTTTAAATAATATTTTTATTCCAAAGGTGAACAATCCTCAAACAGTACCCAAACTCTTAATGTACTTGTCCTTTCCCTATATGGGTGATAATATAATTTTTAAAGCTACTTAAAATTTTATTAAAACATTACACTTTCATTAATTTTAATCTTATTTTTAAAAATCCCAGAACTATTGGCTCACTCTTTCATTTTAAAGACGAAATTCCAAAATCGATGTGGCTGGAGTTGTATATTTTTATTCTTGTCCTAAGTGTCCTTTAGGAACATACGTGGGCTCCACTGAGCGTATGATTAAAGTCCGCGTCGATTGTCATAAAGGAGTGAGCTACAGAACAGGCAATACATTAGCCACCAAGGAATTTTCATCTATTAGAAATCACTCGGTTAAATGTAAAACCAACATACAAATGGATAACTTTAAAATACTGGGACAACATAATGATAAAGAATTGCTTCTGATCGGCGAGTCAAGGAACTATAAGACTAACTTTAAATTTGGGTAGCAGGGGTGCTAGTTTATTTATCATATAATTATTTGTTTATTTATTATTATTATTATTATTATTATTATTATTATTATTATTATTATTATTATTATTATTATTATTATTATTATTATTATTATTATTATTATTTTTATTATTATTATTATTATTATTATTATTATTATTATTATTATTATTATTATTATTATTATTATTATTATTATTATTATTATTATTTTATTATTACTTTGGTTATTGTTATTAGAATTTTATTGTTATTGTCAAGATAGGTTATTATTATGAAAATCTTTAATTTAATTAGTATTTGTAATTGTTATTTTTTGTTGTCTTTTGCTTTACTTTTTAGCCTTGAAAATGGGAAGATTTCCCGAAACGTCGGCAAATAATAAAAAATGCTACTAAAATGGATTTTCTTATTCATATATATATATATATATATATATATATATATATATATATATATATATATATATATATATATATATATATATATATATATATATATATATATATATATATATATATATATATATATATATATATATATATATACAGTATATATATAATATATATATATATATATATATATATATATATAAAATATATATATATATATATATATATATATATATATATATATATATATATATATATATATATATATATATATATATATATATATATAAACAACAGTATATGCAAACATAATCTAAAAATATATGCATATAATTTATGTAATTCATTGCCTTTGCATTGTTCTTAACACAATATTAATTAAATATTTTTTCCTTCATTATAATACTTCCCCTTCTTTCCTAATTTAAAAATAATGAAAGGCATGTGTAGCGTATATGTTAAAGTTATGCTATTATAAGGGTAATGGTTACATATATATATATATATATATATATATATATATATATATATATATATATATATATATATATATATATATATATATATATATATATATATATATATATATATATATATATATATATATATATATATATCTCCGAGAAAAAGGCTTAATAGCGTTTATTTTAACGCTTATTACCCATGTGATACTAAAGCATAAAATAACACCAGCAATTTTGTTAAATAACACATAAAAATTTAATGAATTAACACATAAAATTTTATTCGCATAACTTCGTGCGCAAATAACAGCTTAAAATGATAAAAAGGAAATCATTCAAATTTGGAGAGTTAAGGAAGGACGCATAAATGTATGACGTTATGATGAATTGGGTCGGAACGAACCTGGTGATAAAGAAGGTTGTGTTACTATTGACATGAATAGACCATAACCAAAATTAAATGGTAAAAATGAAAATAAAAGTTTATTATTGTTAATAACGTATGACCGTATGTGTAAAATCTTGTCGGTATGAAAGTATTAAATGAGTATTTTAGAATGTTATTCAGTAGTTATTTTCTTTTCTCTTCATTAGATTGATTGTTTTCTCAATCATTAATTCAGAAATGCCTTTATTCTAGAAAACATTCTTCATGTGTTTCTCCGGTTCCAGGGTTCACCAATTTATATTCAAAGGGTTGATATGGGCCCTAATAGAGGGTTGGGTGGCTATCTAATGAGTCAAAGCACCTCATATTTTTTATACCGACTGAGTAAGGACTAAGTATTAATCTTTATTAGATCACATATTGACCATGTTAACTTTACTTTCAACAATAGCTAAAGTACAAGATATGCAATGAAAGTAAAACGACAGTACACATAGGAGAGTCCCTTTCCGTTGTAGATGTGCACTTTCTTTCATTTCGTAGGGCGAATTTAGTAGTTCCAGAGGACTATGTATCGCAGACCATTCATTCTCACAGGAAAAGTTATTCAAGGAGCTGCGTTTAACCCTACACACCTTTCACGACTATCGTTGGAAATATCTACGATATGAGAATCCGGAGTCGGTCGAGCCTTTCCACATAAATTTTCTGCAACCTTACGTTTCCTTACCGGCAATTATGTTTGATGTTTTGAATGTTCGGAAGCGATTTCTGAGAACGTAGAAGTCATCTCAGTTGGTCATCTTGAATTTCCTATCTTTGATTCAAATAATTTTTAATCCTTACTGACAAGAGTAATATCTCAACTAGGTTTATACTGGGTTTTATAGGGATCTATTTTTTTCTATCTGCATGACGCCCCATGTTCGAACTTTATGCCTATAAAATTTTGAGTCGCGGTGCAAGAGGCATTAGCATAAGTACAGAACATAAATTAAAATTTTTAAAGTTATAATGGAAGTGCTACATATATATACTATAAATGCACATAGTATTTGCAGGATGAAGGGGATTCAAATGATATTAAACTACCAACAGCTTTTACTTGATGAGGCTTAATTTACATTATTTAAGTAATAGCATCACGGTAATTATATAGATCTTGTTATGTAGTATATTTAGAGGTTTTTCGACATTTCTTTTGTAATTCAAAACGAAAGAATCAAAGGATTGGAGGTATACTAACTACTCTCCGATCGTCCAATATAATAAAATAGAAGGTTTCTTGGAAATTTCTGAAGAGAATCGATGATTTTCAAAAACAAATGACGTGTGAGCGAGAATCACAATCCTAGTGCAACGCAAGCGCAGGAACTCAAACAGGTCCCTGTTCGGCGCCACTTAATTTGATATGTGCGGAGAGAAGTACGCTGGATCAACAGTGTACCGACGTGAGGAACCTCTCCTCCGCTCTTTCTGGAAGATATGAGTTCGAAATTTGAAGATTACGAAGTCAATTTGATGAAAATTACGTAGATATAGGTTTGTGGCTGTTAAAATAGTGTTCGTATGCATAAGCATCACAACACCTCCACCACAAGGGTAATACGAGCAGGTTAGCTTTCCGTAACGGAGAAGTTATCTTAGGACTCGTATGAGACTTTATACGTAATACTATCAGTATATATAATGACTATATTATAGTCACTAATATATATGTATAACCTTGTATAAATACATTATAAATAATTTTATAGAAACCATAAAGCTAATAAATATTTTAATACCTGAAAGAATAAAAGAAAATATATAATTATTTCGTTAATCATTAACTATTTCATATAAATATTATCTATAACACCTAGCAACACGACACAATAATCTTTCAATAGCTTTAAATTACTATCTGCACAAAATCGCTCATTTAAACCATGAGCTATTAGAGTGGCGGATTGCGGACTCTCGAGCGATGGCGAGATAGGTATTCAAATTATCGATTAGAATTGCATATGAGCGAATACAATTAAAGCATCAATTTAAATTTTAATAGGCATATGGGATTATATAATTATAAAATTTCCTCTTTTCACCATATTTAAAGATAAATAAATATTAATTCTTATAACTAAATAATATATATAATTTTATAAAATATTGTGTATATATAAATATTCGTAATCTAAAAAGTAAAATATATATTAACCATCAATCTATATTATATACCCCGTAACAATATAATAATAATTAAAAGATTATATTTAGTATAATAATAGAATTCATAGTTAATATATTAACACTGGACAATTTATAACGTGGTTGATCTCCGAGGTAAAATTAGGCATTAGGGTTTATTATAGGGTTATATTGTCCCAAGGTTAGGTGTAGGTGTTTAGTCAAAATTAGAGTTGTTATGTCAGGTTAGGTCTAGGTAGATTAGATAGGTTACCACAAAAATCTATAGATGTCATTTATTCATAAAGATTAATAAAATACGATACAGAATTATTCACATTATTGATATTCGAGCTCGCTGGAGGTCAAACCAATTATAAATCCGGAAATAGATATACTCAATTTCCAAATATAAAATAGATTACATTATGGAATAATAAATACTATAATATATATATATATATATATATAGATATAAAAGTAAAATCACACAATCAACAAAGTGAATAAATTTATAGAACTTATATAATTACTACGTATATGACTGGGTGTATATTATAATGGTCCTAATAGTATGACAGCTAGATAGGGTATTTGATTACATATACTATAGAAAGGATATATACATATAGAGGAAAAATAACCATGAGAATAGAATTATACCCTAGACGACAGAAATATAGTAATATATGCTAATCAGCATCTATATTATTTCAAGGAAACCCAGTACGTATACCTTACTATACATAAAAATAATAAATATAAATATACGATATAATTAAACTCATACATATAGCCTATATAATCTAGTACACCAATAAGAAGAAGAAATCAGTAGTAAATATAGAGTCCAATCAATATAAAAAAGATTATTTTATACTGCGTGAGAACATAAATAGTGAGGAGGACTTTCAATAGAAGTAGTAATCCCTAACGGCAGAACCTAAGTGAGTAGTCTATATTAATAATAAAACCTATGCTATATATATACTGTACTTTGGCCAAATAACTATCCAACTAATGAGTTATAACTAAAATCCTAAATAATATAATATATTTATATTATAATAAAGAAAAATATCATGTAATATAAATATATATATTATATATACTACTATATCATATGATATATTCTTAAAATTTTAAAATGAAGATAACCAGTAGAATGTTGTTATATCTCTCTCCCGTTTATAGATCAGAATGTTTTGAAAATAGGAGAGGAGAGGAGACTAGCGAGAGACTGGAGCTCCATCACAGTCACTATGACCGCCGTTATAGCTACAAGGAATCTATCAAGCGCCTCTCTCCAAACTACATACATTTTTCATCAATTAACAATAAAACCGAATCATCAAATTAAATATTAGCGAAGTAACTAATAAATTACTAGTTAACGTTTGAATAAGTCTTTAGTTAAATATCTATATAATATATATATATATAACAATAATTAGTGTGAAAGGCAAAATTCTGATCATAAAATCCGGCTCCCTTCCACATATTTAACAATGATTACAATACTGAATCAAAAGCAATAATTGCATAGGCCGACTTATATAATATGATATGGGATTTATAAGTTATATATATATTATATACACTATTAAAAACTCGGAGAAACCAGCATAAATATCTTATGTACTAATATTCTATCCATAGTGGTATATCTAATTAATTAGAAATAGGTTTCAACAAATGTACGGCAAATACTAAAGGATGCTTCTTCCGGCTATGTTTTTTATAAGTTAGAATAGCAAACTGCCGATAACCCGACCATCTGCGTTTCGATTGTGACCGACCATCAGACAATTTCACCTAACGAGGAGATATTCCAGATAATGCCGGCTGCCGACTTGGAGCAGCGAGAGAGAATAGCCGGAAATCCATATTACCCGAGGATGAGTCTACTGGTTTATAGGAAATTTGATCAGATATAAATTGGTTCAACAGAGAGTTCCGGCTATACAATCATTTGGGATATAAGGCTAGGGATAATAATAATAAAAAGGATTGTCTAAAAATAACCATTTAAAACTGAGTTAATACTTCCATAATCAAATCATTGAGTTTATTAAAAAATATAATTTATAATCATAATATTAAATACTAATTAACTAATATAATATAAATACTAATAAATCATTAATATAGTATACGATATTATATATGAGGGTAAATTATTCCATAATCCGTTATTAATGTATGACTGCTAATCTTGCGTCCAACAAAAATGAATTCAGGTTAATTGAAAATAATTGCACCAACAATAATAAAATGCACCATTTTGGATCATTTAATCAGTGCGTATTGACAGATAATAGACTTAAATTGAGTTCAATTAGAAAGGTTTAGAACCTCCTATTCTCATCAAACTTGTTATCAAGATGATTTCTACCGATGGAAACTGTACATACTATATGTTTGACGACTTTTAAACAAAAAGCAGGCGTAACATTAGATCAATGAGCATAAACCATGATATCCAACACTAAACATCTTATCGTGTAGGAGCTTATATGAAAAACATCATACCGTGTCCCTGAAACCCTTTAGAAGGAAAATGACAAGCACAGCAAGATGTGATCAGCTGAATTTAACAAAGAAAGTAATAAATATAAGAAACCAAAAAATGTTTCACACAATTTTCAGTCTTATTCTTGGATTCAATAATTTACAAATGGTTTTCTGAAAAAACACGGAGGAGTATACACACAATCATATAGTAAACAAACTGATTTATTTAGAAGGTAAACATTATGAAATATATCAACAATACCAATAAATGAAAATAACAAAACTAAAGCTTGCAAAAGATTCAGAGTTCCTGAGAATCTAGACGAGAGATTAATTTGCTGAACTCTTGAAGACTGGCAAAAGGAGCCCGATTTCACTCATACTAACACTAACATGGAACAAGTAGTAGTACAAGAACGTTTGAGGGAAGACAGCCTACTCTGGCTACTCTTGAGACGAAGTTAGCGATTATTATTCGAACAAGATGAAAACCATCTTTGAGAATCAATTCGAGTCGTATAATGCAGTGAAGCTCAAGAGTTCAGAAATCTTGAATCCTACACTTGTTCGCATTCAAATTTTGAAAGGTCAAGTTAAAAACAAAACAAATTGGAAGGGAATTTAACGTAAGATGAATAGAAAAAGCATAGAAAACGGCAACCAGGCACGGATCTTTGGTCTTTTAATTAGATTTCACAAAAATACTTGATAAAAAACTCCATGCTATGCTGATGGATCATTCTAATATGAACATTATCCTGAGATTCTACTATTTTAATACTATTATAGAACAAGACTATAATAATAAATGACTTACGTCGTCTACAGCTATCTGGCTTCCACGGCGAATCAGGTGAGTACTACTATCTTACGATGGCGGGATGTTAGAGTTGAGCCAGCGACAGTGGTCTAATCACTATGGTATGAGAAAAATAGTATAAAAACAAACCTTCACACATGATAAATAATAGCCAGAAAATACCTTTACCTCATATCTTAATGCGAGATAAAAAGATATTATATATTATCGAAATAACGATAAGCAAAATAATTTACCTCTAAATTCTTTATAAAAGGATCTTATTTATATAATAATAATAATACATTAATGATCTAGAGAACTAAGTAGGGAGCATCACGACCAAGCGATCATACTGCCACTTAAATACTTCGATATCACAATAGTACTGTATATACTAATTACATAACTTGGATACAGTCAATACTAGAATATACTAAATCTAATAGTAAGTATCGTAATTGCAAAAATATTTATTTTGATACTATAGTAATATAAGATTATGCGAGAAATACAACATGGTAAACGTTTACGTCAGCATATTAGACGCAAGTGCATGACGTATACAAGCAGATCAGATCAGTTCACATACACTGGCTGATCTATTAGAGTTCGTTATTCTTACTAACTGACAAATACTCTTTGCTGGACACTTACTTAACGGAAATATACCATTCAAGTCTAAATGAATAACTATACTTGACTCAACTGCCATTCCTCATCATACATTTGCGAGCGTACTGCGTATAGAGAGTATAATTCTGAGTATATAGCAAATTAACTTACAACGGAATAGGTTAAAATACTAACCCAACACTAGTCTAAAGTAGCTATCAATCATGTTCATTAGTCACGACTTTTACAAATAAGGCCTCAATAAACTGCGATTATTGGTTACCAACACACACTCTAAAACACACTTCAGAGATGAACTTGGAGTGCTACTTAAATAATGCATACCTAACATTCACTGCACAACCTTAATATTACCCTACATCAGATGTCCAAAGATATGCTCTGTCCTGATATACAGGAGTAGACTAGATCATAACACACGACACAATTGTTCTATGACCTAACGTAATGCGGAATAAGGCGCCAGTCATGGTCCGTACCACTACAGAAGTACCGATACCTACTACGCCGTTAGTTCTAAGAGGAGTATGTCAGCTAGTGAGCGTCTGCTGTTCTGATGTCGTCACTCAATATATTCTCATCCGAGTTAATATACCTAATAGAGTATTAACTCTCTACTAACGCTCGTACAGAATATCTGAACACAATAGATACTACCTCCATGTATAGAGAAGATCAGTCTACTCACATAGATCATAAGACCGATACATTATACCGACAAAAATTACGGAGTGAAGTCAGTCCATAGTGCATCTATTCGATCCTACATGCGTATAACACATAACTAGGCGCTCATAACCTACGCCTACGTATACTCTCTACTGTAAAATAGGTATAAGGTCTCATATAACATAATAGTCTAGTATATCAGATTACTTAGAAACTACTGAGCAGCCACTACTCAATTCTAGAGAGTTGTGAGCAGTCATTATATAAAGTAATTGGCACATTATCATTCACAATACATTCCATATATATCCAGTTATGCGAGCGCAAGTCTGAATGAGAGTAGCATTACATCTTAGACGACCGAGAGACGTAAAGTTAACGTAGTCATCTATGTATATATACATATCAAAATATTTACACGTATAAGATCTTTACTGATGATCCCATGGTTATAGCCTGGCCGAGGCACTACTAGCTTTAGAGACAACTGGATAGAGAAGTAAACATTAATGCCAGATGGTGTGCGCTAATGATACTCACATGACCACACATAACATTTACAGAAAGCTAGTGACACCGGAGAATCGATAGCGTCATAATTATCGTCACTAACTAGTCTATCTAGTTCATAGCATTCTTCTCACTCATCTCTGATCTACCAATATAGGTTCGCTTTGAATCGTTACAAATCTATTTTGAGCGATATAGTTCATGTGTCTAAGTTTATATCATCAGTTCAAACCGCGTACATATAAATACGAACATGCTCTAGAATAATAATAAGTTGAGTTAGGGTACATATACGACTTCTTTCACATTCTGTCTATAATAATAGATATATAATATACATAACCTGTGATGTTCACTTGAGTACAAAAATCAAGCACGGAGGTAATGCATGATAATGCTAATCTAATACCATCGATCTATAGTACATATATATCTAATCCATGATGGACTTCAGATGGACTATCTGTATAGATGAAATAATTCATTTCGCATCACCGGAGAGAACGCGCAAGTACTTAATGTGAGTAAATAGAATTTAAACATAGGAAAATATCCGCACCATCTGTCACAGAATAAACTCTAAATCTCACTCATCTAATGACCAACGAGAGTGCAGAGCGAGATAATCAACAAGTACACCTCAGATAAGCTACTATGCGATAATGCCTGGTCTATACAAACTCATTGTACATCATTATCACTGATTGGACCCGCACTAATCTTAAATCTTTCAGAGATCAGGTTCACGTACCTACTGCGAGCATCAGTTACAAATACCACAAGTATATCGATATTATGGTACAAACTTACGGTATGATATTTTCTTGTATCAAATATCGTCGCGGTAGATTAACCTTAGAGCAGCTAAGCCATCCTAGCCAGTGATATCTGTTGAGAAGTGCAGTCACGATACTCAATGACTCTATCAGTATGATTAGATATATACAAATCATTAAATCAAAATGGATATACTACAGATCTCCTCTAACTTCAGAATCTATCACGTAAACTGAACATACACAGTAACAGCAACATTCCACCAAGTTCAATCGATAGTCATTCTATCGAGTAGATCAGTAATTGCTGCTCAGTAAATCACTACCAGCTAATATCACGAATACATAATATATTTAAGTATACACATCATTATGTAGATGTCGTCTATTAAGATCAAACTATAACAGACAATGACAATAAATTATAATGGAAGTTACTTTGAGTAGAGAGCATAATCAGACATACAGGAAGTAGTCTTATTATTATATTTATATAGCGAGATGTTCTTTATGCAATTAATAAAATTATACATTCGTTATTATATTATAATAAATTGTATATTACTATATAAGTAATATGATATGGGATTATTAGAGCGAGATTGATAACTGCGTATCATCCACAATAGGTGTATATATTTTTTGGTTCCTTAACATCAAGTTTCTAACAACACTATGAATCATAAACGTGAATAGTCATAAGCTAGCGGATATCATCTGATCAAGTAGTAATAACGAAATAGTCGAGTTACAACCATATAACCTACTATACGTTGATATCAGAGGATATATCTATAATTCACTTCTCTGACCATGTTTTATAAGCAGATAATATTCTCTACCAGACTAGAATAACTAGAGTAAATAGGGAAAAATAGCTCTTCTATTGGCGCGCCTCTCAACTACCGGATTCTAGTATACAAGCAAGGATGGCTACGTAAGGCATCACAGTCCACAAAACGAGGAAGTCAGAGACATGTACTGATACTCACTATTTTCTCTATAATAGACGCATCAAGGAGCCTATATGATATCTATCTCACGTTACATAAAAATAATCATAGCGTATACTAGCAAGTGAACAGTCACTAGTCAAAGGAACCACCAGAACTTACTATCCACACTTGCCCGTACGTCATATTCTTCTAACTTATGCACAATTCATTCCTCACTTTAACTTTACTTCTTATCAAGCAATTTGCGTATCGATTGATTATATGAAGCTCTACTATACAATAAATATTATCTCTTACATTCATCCGATCAAACTCACTCGTAAATCAGCCGGATCATAACTATGCCTAGAGGGAAATACTATGTACACTTACATGCAGAAATATACACCATACCTTATAACTATAGGACGCCCTACGTAGCACAAGTGTAAAGTACTACGTATACATTAACGCACTATTATATAATATATAAAATAGAAGTTTTAGTGTTTAAGTTGAAGTAATTATTATTAGATAAAAATACATATATAATTATCCAGTGAGTAATACTATAAGTGAGATTTATTATTATAGCTTATCCGTTGCTATACTCTATTATCCTATTATAGCCTAACCTCTGATTTGTGAGTAAATTCACTTCCATCTTACTGAATGATTATTCTCTATAGCTAGAATAATATTACTATAATATGATGTAAACTATAAGGGGAATGTTTATTACATAACAGATTCGCGTCTATACGAGATGCGTTAATCTAAGTATATATATCACTATATTTAGATAATCGTTGACGTACTGTGTAAGCGCTTACACTTGATCTCACACATCAGATTACTCGAGAGACGACGACTTATGTACAATATCCATCTATAGATCTGCTAGTAAATAGTCAGAGTCTATTACCGCTCACGTATATATAGATTAGGATAGGTTAAATTAAAGTATGGGTATAATATTAATTTAATTTTATATATATAATTAATAAAAAAATATAATTAAATATATATATATATAATATATATTATATTATATATTATAATATATATTATATAATGAAAAATATCGAGGATTTAATAGGGTACAAGTATATTTAAAACTTAAATATAATTACCAAAAATAAATATAAACTAGCTTTTGCAAATCTATTTTTGTTCTCTTATATGAATGATGGTTCATAACAGAATAAACTTATTGAGTTTCAAATAAGCTGCATAAAATATAAGTTACTTTATGTAATACTGCTACACCTAAGATCACCTAAATATAATTATTTAGGATATTATGACTTGTATACTGTTAGTATCTAAATAACCGCCGTGGTACTTATGAGCTTACGGAAATGATTAGGTATCACAAAAATCTATTATGCGATCCTCAGACCTTTTTAGTGGTAAGTTAAATGAAACTTTTTGGCATATTTTATTATTCTCTCGAATACTCAAATATTTGTTGTTGTTAAATTAATAATAATGCCACAGGAGTGAGTAGTTATTATCTTATATCAAGTAATTGATATTTAGTGATATCATTCTTTATAATTATTGAGATTTACTGAAAAAACAAGTTATACACATTTTGAGAAGAAGGAATATTATAGTAGTAATGTATCATTATTACTCTACAGTATAATAATAGGGAAGGATAATTAAAGAATCATATATATAGTTATTAGGGTAGGCGGCGCTTACCGATACATAGATATAAACTATATCAAAATATATAGTGGTAGCAACAATATATATATATGATATTAGATGAACAAGATCTCATAGAAACTGCAGCTCCAAGTAGATCATTAATATATGAATACTAATATATAGAATATCGTACCATGAGATAAGTAAGGTACTAAATAATATTACACAGAAGGTGTAATAATATAGTAGATATTAGCAATTATCATGATATATAAAATACAAATTATAAATATTATATATATTATAATATTTATGAGTATATAATACTTAGCGGACTCATATCTAGGTAAGTGTTTTTAGCTTTACGAATTGCAGAATATATAATATAGTAAAAAGAGAAATGTATATAGAATTATAATAAATATAATGATGGAAGATATATATATTATCACTGAGAACATCGCTGCAGCTCCTCAAAAGAGGATATATAAAGGATATTATATATATAGTATTTAGTAATATTAATATATAAATAAGATACGTAAACAATTGAAAATAATTAACAAGATAAGAAGATATGATAGTGGGAGAATATACATACTAATACAAAAGTAAAAAAAGGAGCTAATGAGCTAAAATAGTCTCATAAATATATTCATGGTATAAATAAATTAGTATGAGATCGATAGAAACTACATATAAGAGTAATGAACACAATAAGGTGGACTTGAAAGAAAGTTAGAAATAAGATCACAAGATAAGAAAACAGTATTTAATCGATAATAATATAAATAATATGAAAAATAAAATAACTACTACACAAGTAACAATGAGATAGAGTGATATCAAGACTATTAGTAATGAATATAATAAGCAATGATGAGATATGAAAAGTAAGAGTAAAAGACTAAATGATCAGTACAATAAGTAGAGAGAAATAACATATAGTACTATAGTATGAATTTAGAATTGATGGCAAAAATAGAAATGAATCATATTATTAAGTATATATGTAATAAACATATGTTTTCTGCAATACAGTTGGTGTCAGGATTTGTGTTCATAAAGTATATTGTTGGCAATATGCAAGATAAGCAAGTACGTAATAGAAATAAAATATTAGAATAATTTCGATCAAATACATATATAATACAAATAATATACAGGAGATAAACGGTAACATATCCATTCTAAGAGTGATATAATGTTTAAATTCGAAAAAGTAATCAATGAGGTATGTTAGATAAAGAGGGAGTTAGAGAGAAAATAGAGCTGACTGAGTGGTGAATATATGAAGTAAGGGAGAGATATCAAGCTGATAGGCTGCAATGTTAATGAAATCGAGCGTCCGTAACTATCTGAGATAGAATCAGTGAACCGATTGATGAGTATAAAAAGATAGATACCATAAGAACTATATAATAATAATAGAATGTAACAAGAGAAGTGCATAAGTAAGGTATATTACGAGGTAGATAGCGAGAGGAAATGTATAAAATCTCAGAGAGCAAAGCAAGTACGCTGATAGTATATGTTTAATCAATATATAGATACTAATAATATATACTGAAATATAATATTGTTAAGCTTTATATTTCCGAGATTGAAAATTAAATATATACGTATAACTAGTTATTTAAGGTACTTAAGACACTTATTCAATATCATATTGATAAATAGTACTGGATGGTATACACAAAATATATATTTATATTATTGACTATTAATTGTAATACTTATTATTATATATAACAACGATAATATAGATATAGATAGTAAGTTATATTTTTATATAGTAGGTAATAATATATAGATAAAGATATATATTTTTATAGACTAGTAGATATTATTATGCTATAGCATGGACGAAGACGTACGATGAAATAGTGCTTAACGTATAAGAGTAGGTACTATATAATATCGTTTTGCTATTAAGGACTTAGAGACGCCGTGATATATCATAGATCATTACTAATAAGTACATATACAAATGCAAAAGCGGTACTAGAGATCACGGGAGGCTCTATATCAGGAGGATGAAAGTAGACAATATTAAAGTACTAAAAGAGGTGGCAATGATCGTTGAGCAGAGTAGATGTGAAGAGACTGCAAAATTACCACATATAGTAATTATATAGGGTAGTCACGCTTACTAACGGAGCATATTAATTTGAACTACGGAGCTAAACACGCGGAATATCACTCTAGATCCATCTATCCATAGTAACGCGAACAAGCCGAGAGAGTAAGTCTCATTAGTATTTGTTGAAGCACACCGTAAGAGGAGCACCGTTAGTTATTACGTGACCGGTAACCATTTCTATGTCCGTACGTATTTGCCATTTGAAATTGAAAAAGCCAAAGTTGATAACAACTAACTCCAGGGATACACGCATCAAAGCAAAATCTTTTATAATAATATATAGAATAACAAGTTATTATCCATATATCTGTATTAAATAATACAGTGAGTACCTAAAGCGATATATACATAATGATAATACCATATAACCATACTTGAGTAATAAAGATATAACTACTGAATAAAGTACGAGTAATGCGATATACATGATTAATAATAAAATATGAGTATGAGTTAGATGAATAATGATATTACTCATAGAAGTTATCATATTATACGAGAGTAATATATACGGCCAACTTTAATCTAACGAGTTCGTATATTACCAATAATAATATAGTACCTATTGGAATAAGGGATCTACATAAAATAATAATAAGAATGGGCTTCTAACGGAGATGAAATGAATGACTAAGAAGTGGTGGTTGGGATCGAGAGATCTTAGAGAGCATCCGCATGACATTACATGTAATGAAGAGGAGTGATTTCGTATGAGGTTATGATATGGTACATAGAGGGTAAAAGTCACATGATATGTCTAGGGAGATGAGGTTCAATTATCGTAGTAAGGAGGAGGAACCGGGAGGCGAACAGAAAGGATTATTGAATGAGTCTGGGTATAAATCTGACTATAGTATTACAGTCGGGCTGAAGTATTCTTGAGGTGAGTGACAATGAATCAATGAGAATGGAGGTAGGACGATGTGTAGACTTATTTGATGGTTGAGTGAGAAGTTTGGTACATAAGAGGCAGCTTATATTGGACACTGTGTAGGAGTTTCCGCGAGAGGATATAGATGAAAAGAGCATATAAGCAACCCCATAATATATACTTATATATTAAAGTCGAGCGATATATAAAGAATAAGGTTAAATACACGTAGTAATATTAGGGGAAATTAGTTTTATAATGGAAGTAGGACTCAGAACTAGCATGTAATGGAACATGTATAAACAAGTGGTAAAAACTGGATTTTTCGAACATAGAAATGACGATGACTAAGTGACTGAATGACGTGATTGAGTGAGAGCAAAGTGCGTTATTTATAGATAAGTGGTAGAGTCCTTATTGTATGGTATCATACTACGTTAAAAATGATGAGAAGGGACTAAAGTAGAGTAAGAAGAAATATTTGTATTTATGTTTAATATATATTATTTATATTTTATTGGATTTGCAACAGGTTGTAAATAATAATGATAAAAAGTAAAGTGAATGACGGATTGCACAATGTTTGATATACATTGATGTTGTGGTAAGACTTTACTGAAATTGAGAATATCAATAATAAGTATGGGATGAGATAGTGAAAGCGTGGATAGAATAAGGTGGAGTGTTAGAAAGTTGATGGGTTCTAACTATTAATACACCACTCCACGGGCCGTGAGGCGAGAGTAGATGATCTGGGCACGGGGAATGTGTTCTTATTAAACCTGTTTCGTGGGCTACTACGAGCGAGTTCGTTACTATGGCACATATACTGAAAACAAACATAAGAGGATCGGGGTGCAGTGAGAGACAGTGTTCACGAAGATACACTGGATGGACAGATTGGATAATAGATAGGTGAGGTGCTTCGATAGATTAATGTTCAGCCATATCTAGATGAAACACAGACGGAATGATTGCGCGCTTTAGTGGGGGCGAAATCCTAAGGGAGGAAGAGAGCGTTGAGAGCACAATTAAGGTACAGGAGGAGGATGTGGGGAAGGAGGAAAGTGTGATAAAAGATGGAAAGCTCTTCGGAGGAAAGTAAACCGGAGAAACTAGTCAGAGGTTGAGTTGGTTAGTGGCGTCGATGATAATCCGCATGATCCCTACGGATCAGTGACAAAATCTATGCTATTGTAGATGGATGAGGCAGAGACTACAGGAACAAGTGCGTAACTTGCTTAAAACTCCTTTTGATGACTTAATGTGGCGAACGCGACGATCAAGGAGTCAAGGAGATGAATGAGTGTAAGAAGTGTGAGTAGACAGAGTATGAATGAATCTAGGCAAGGTTTAAGGTGTTGCGGCAGACTGAGCAAACATAAGAATCGTTTGGTTTGGATCGTACAAGGGACTGCTGCGAGTCTTGACAATAGTCCGTAGGGTTCTTAACATAGATGGAAAATGTTATGTAGGTATTCACATGTTTAGTAATGCTCAAAAGGTGCTATAACGAAAATCGCGACACTCAGGTTACACAGAAAAACGAGGATAAGATTAGATTGCCTAAGATACCAGGTATGTACAAAGTAAGTGAAAATAGCGCGAGCTCCATAATTATTAGAAAGAGCTAAAAGAGCTTAATCGTCGAGCAAACGTACGTAATCTGGACACGCGGAGCGCCGGCTGAGATAACGTTCAGTGGAATCTTATTCAAAAGAACACCCGAAAGTAAGACCAGGCATAACCTTGCAAACCACTGTAACTTGATCCGAGAAGAGCGAGAACGGCATGACCTTGAACTCGAGGTACGCGAAACTTACGTTTTCGGTATGGAAGTCAACGATGTCGGGCAACACATCGCGATTATAAATGCGGAAAAGTAGGCCATAAATAGTCTATGCATCTTCTGGATGTAATCTTTGAGCAAAAAAAATGATGATAAAACAAAAGTCTCGCTCCAGGTATCCGTCGTAAACAGTATATCTGTCGCATGAGCTTCATATCAATGGAAGGACCAACCTGAATGAGCTATCACTCGTTAAAAGGCGTTTATTTTGAGGCCTTTTTTATCTCCTGTTGAATTTGCACCTAACCAACCGATTGTTTCCTTTTTAGAGTATGCACAAAAGATTATTATTTTTAAAGGCGTGTAACGTTATGTAGTGAGCGTCACATGCGTTTACGTCTGTAAACAATACCCAATATGGCGATCACTATTCGATTTAATTGTATTTCTAAAATTCGAGTAAAAATTTTGTATGATATCGAATGAATGCAGTTACTCTTGCCTAAAGATTAGTCAACTTATGAACACTGAATCGGCTCTCGTCAGGGATGGTTTTGCTTCACAACTGGTTTTTAGTAAAATCAATCAAGAACGAGGCATGAATGTCCAGGTAGCTAATTAATTATGATAATTGATTCTCACATGAGATCACTTTATCTTTACTTCAAATTGTAACAGTGACTTGGAAATAGTTTCAGAAACATCTTATCGACCAATTACAAAAATGGTTCCAATACGATGATGGATTATAGGTCTTAAGAAGATAGGCTTTCAAAAGATAATAATTACAATATTTTTACTATAATGATTAAAGGAGCAATGATGTTATGCTGTCAGTTATAGATAAATTAGGAGCTTAGCATGATTATAATTACAAATATATGGTTGGAAAGGAGAGAATAAAATAAATCAAGAAGTAAAATATAATTAATAAACAATGATAACAAATTTAAAGATTGTTTTTAAAACCTTAAACTATTTTATAGACGATTATTATTATTAGAATAGAAGAAGGCGAGCCTTAATATCTATCGAGATCAACATACACAGACTCCCACTCTAAAATCCTCAGGCTAAATCAAGACAGGCTTAGTAATATAATCTGAAAAAGAAATTTTAATGACCGCTATCGAATGCACTATTCATTAGAATACAGATACTCAATGAGGTAGACGCGTAACTTTTCCAGGACAATTCGAGAAGTTGTTACGACGCTTCAAGAATCAGAAGAGTCAGATTTGGTACACCTTCTGGGCTATTGGGAGTAGAGTGGGTTATTTACCGAATGTCTTTTTCACTACTGTAAAACTAGCATAGTCGACCTTGAGCTGACAAGAATATTAATGATATATCGCATAAGAATTGCATAATGTAACATCTTTGCCAATATATTAAAAGTTTCAAAGTGGTAGGTATCTTAATAATCAACATATACCCTGGAAAGTGAACAAGACAACCGCCAACAGCAATATTGACAAGAGACGCAACTGGAGTGATTTGGCGACAACGCTTAAACCCCTCTAACTACACATTCCGGTATCACTTGACGCGCGAACTCAGTAGAGAAAATCAGACACGATAGTTGATCCACGAAACAAACGAGAGAAAGTCAATAGTAGTATTAATCCAAACGCCCTAATGAAACGTAGGAACCCTTTCCAGAGAGAGTTCACTGATTATCTTTAGCCAATCTACCCGAATCGAACTATTGCTTTGGAGAATACTGTTCAACGAGAGCGCCAACCAAATCTGTACCTAATATTTATTAAATTACTCCCATAGTCTCTTCTATCTGCCACTATGGCGAGAATAACCATTATATAAACTTCTATTTTATTTTAAAAATAAAAAGATGATAAGAATAATCAAATCATATCAAGAACACAGTTTGATGCGACAGCGATCGTAAAACGAAAGTCCATGACCGTGGGCAAGCGGTAAAGAAGTTAAGATGAGATTCAAACCGTATTAGTCCATACACACGAGCTAATCTATTCGAGGAGAAAGGTTTTTTACATAGAATCTAGATAAATATAAATATACAAATGAATGAGTACTTCACAAGGCGAAGTTATAATAGAAAGTGAATTAAAGCGGTAGTATATCATAACTATTTTATTATCGAACTGGTATGGATCATGGTTGATTGCTTTACCATATATATAACAACTGAGAATGAAAATAAGTGTATAGTATTGATGACATAATAGTTAAGAAAAATATAGTTACGAGAGGAGTGGCACTAAATAATACAGTAGAACTAACACTACCCTTCAATATAACTATAATCGGAGGAGTAGAATTACCATCCGGGACCATACATAATACTACGCTTTATATCCTAACGTTACATATAAGAATTTCTGAACTATTACATTATCCCTCATAAATCACTACGGCATAATAAGGTACATATAGAAACATATATATCCTATAGAAAAAGGAAAAAATAAAGAGGAAGAGGTAAATGCCAGTAATATAAATACATATCCCAATAGTATGAGTTAGATAAGAGTAAAAATAGAAGGCCGAGAATAAGATATTATATAATATTGAGTCACTCATATTATTCAGTTATGGAAGAATTAATAACTAAGAAACCAATACAGAAACGTAATAAGAAGACGAAAGATTATCAGATAAACATAATTATTGTACAGTATAATGGTATATAATAGTTATAGTTAGGATTGGATGAAATATAGACGAAGATGCTATAAAGTCATAATAAATATTATTCAGATTTAAAATAAGAACATTGAAATTTTTTTATAGGCAAGCTACCGTTTTGATTAAAAAGCCCGCTTGCTCGTACGAAGTTTTAATACTTTATTTATTATATATATATATATATAAATTTTATCATGCAACGACTCAATAACTTGTAAATGAAATAAATTATAGCATATGAGTGAATAGGAGATATACAGATGAAATATAATTCCACATCCTCGAAATAGCACGTCTCTAGAAATGAATGTCAATCAATCAAAAGTACGATCATACCAAGGATATAGAGAAAAAAAAAATTTAGTTTTAAGAAGAAATGACTACTTGCTTCATATAATATAATGCTCCAAATCAGATAATCATAACAATTATCTATGCTCCCACCACTTAATAAATCTGAGTCAAACTGAAAACGTCCACCAGAAGGTTTAGACGAGAAGCATTAGAGGAAAGTATCCTTATTCGCGAATAGAGAACAGTTTCAGCTGAAAAATTATAACCTGAATCAGCCTATATATAAGCTAACCATAAGTCGGGGTTGAACAAAATGTACTTGAACCCCGCACATACAACTGATCTAGTCTCCCAGAAAACAAACGCAATCAGGGCAGGCAGGAGGAGTTGAGAGGAAAAGGATATATAGAGAGAAAAGATTATCAAGAGATATAGAGAGGGTTTTGTCTAGATCTTAAACCATAACAAGGGTCGAATGGTTGTGTACATACCATGAGCATAGGATGAAAGACTAATAGCTGGACGAGAATCTATAGGTCTATAGTTAAATGTTCATATCAGAAGTTTGCTTTTGGGTATCTCACGAATATCTCTTTACTGAGAATGCTACGTTGGGGTCCTATTATTTAGTAAGAGTAGGAAGAATTAGCAAACCGAAAAGCTCTAGATATAAAACTGATTCTTAGTTAATATAGTAAAATATAAGTATATTCTTAACCAGAACTAACTATAAGATATATTGTATAGTATATTAATCTATATAAAAGAAAATAAGTACTATATTTTATATAAAGCCAACAGATATAAAATAATACGATAAATAATAATAATAGTAAATATAATCAGAGTATATAATATATTATATATATATTATATATATATATATCATTATAGATAGACGTATTGTTATATATATATATAATATAATTATACATATAGATGACAGGAAATAAATTAAAGATATATATATATAGCGCAGATACCTATTATATATATTCCTAAATCTTATTATATATATATACTGGAATATAATACTTTTGAGTTAGTATATTTATGATTAGATAATACTAATATATATAATATAATAATAATACTAGAATCATCTTATTATGAAATCTAAATGATAGGTTAATAATATTATTCACTTAATTTATATATATATATCATTTCATTATAATACAGTAATAATAATAAGAGTTAATAAATGGTATTAATAATAATAATAAGATATAGATAAGTATATAGATAAGATATAGTGAGTATATTGGTTATATAATTATATCATTATAACTCAATATATTAATATATAATAATATATTATATATTAATATAATATATAATATATATATATATAATCCATAGGCAGCTGTGTACTCAAAGGTTGATGCCAGAATCTCCCACCGCCCTGAAAGTTTTAAGAGAGGCGTACGCACGGAGAGATATTTAGTTTTGAAATAGACTTGAACTTACTAATTTTAATTATTTATAAAAAGAAAAAGTAATGCTATAAATCACAATAAATATGAAGGGAGGTCTTTATATTATATAGACATTGGAATCATGACTCATGGTGTCCGTTGAAATGAATTCTTAAGTTGGGACAATTGTTCAAGATCCATTCTGTGAGCCATTGTCTTAAGGAGGTAAGATAAGATCAGTTGAAATAAATTATTGACTTCAGATTGGACAACAAATATTAAATATGAAGCAGAATATGAAATGAAAGATTTTTAAGTACGTTTCATAAAACACCCAGCGCTTTATACGTCAATATTCTGTTCAACGTCACAATGTTAAGTAAAATAAGTATACCACCAATTTGAAACTATATAGCAAGTGATATGCAAACTAAGGTCTATTATTAGATTAGCCAAGGTGGACTAACTATTTATAGAAAAAATTGAGAAAAATTTACCTATATAGAGACACAATGATAAAAAACTCTATACGAATGGGTGAAACAGATTTGGCGAAGTTACGATGAGTACGATTAGAGAATTTTTAAAGCTATTATGTTGAATGAGAAGCTTTAGAGGATGCTTAGAGTTGTAATCAGTAATTAAACCTTCTTTTAAAAAAAAACAAACATTTGAAATCTTAATCAAAAGCAAATTTGTATATAGTTAATTTTATATATTTTTATTTTATATCTCACTTCAACCTATTTATGTTTCTAACATGACTCCATATATATTATGACAATAATTGCTCATTCTATTATCATTTTGAAAATAGTATGATATTCATAATTCCATCGGTCAATAATCAATTTACTACGTTCCAATATGTTTATCTT
>JABUQX010008564.1:0-42500 GCA_015478945.1 Trachelipus rathkii
CTATTATATATTATATAATATTTTTGTTTACACAGAATGATTTAGATATTCCTAGTTATTATAGTAATAATTAATTAATTAAAGTTATAGATGAGGGTAATAGTATTCAGTCTATAAAATCAATTTATTTATTTATTATATATGGTAAACCTTTAAGGAGGTTCAGATTATTTTGGGAGTTTAATTATTAAAAAACAATAAGTCTTAGACTAAAGGTATTATCTTATAAACTAATAATAAAAATTATTTTTTTTCTTATACTAGCGCAATAAGAGTACATTTTAAAACATATATTTTCAATTTTTACATTTGTGGCGGGAACAAAAGAGCGGAAACTATTTTTGATCCGGCAATTGCAAGTCGCGTTAATTGCCTGTGACCCTGGCACCTCCGGCTAGTTTCCCGCAACCTATTTTGTAAGTATTGACCGGCTCGAGGCGGACTAGCGGTGTAAGGGAGAGTCAAAGTTCAAACTCTTTTTGGTTTTTTACTCAAGCAGGAACTTAATCAGAAACATGGAGGGAAGTATTCCTGACAAGAGTGCGTGCCCCCGAAGAGTTTGACTGACCACCACCCAACACGTCAATTCAATGAGCAGCAAATGCGCTTCCGTTGGATAAGAAAAGTCTTTGTGCAGAGATCTGCGTGAGATGTAAAGAAGAAATTGGAAAAAGCAGGCGAAGGGCTGTTTAATTCCCCCTCCGTGGCCACCGGAATAGCGTGTTTGCGCAGTAGCTTAAATTCTTGTACTCCAACCGCGGGTAAGTACGTGGACTGGACATGGTTGTAGGGAACTGGCTCGTTTGTACCCGTGACTTCGGATATTCGTGTGCCGGAAGAGAAAGATGCGAGTGGTTAGTAGAAAGGGAATGATGTGTATCTACAGTTTGAATTTCCTTGAATGCGCATTTTACATTAGAGAAGCGTGGGTGTAATGTAATATATGGTAAGGTCGAAGACATCGGTGCATGGGGGGGAATATCCCTATTGCCCTTGAAGTGATGTTAAATAAAATAGGGAGTGTAGAAGAAAACAGTGTATCTGCTCCTCACAAAAATAAGTAGTGCATAAATACGCTACAGGCATTAAGTTATAAGTAAATAAGACATATTAGAAAGTAAGACAGCGGATAATGAAGAACAGAATACTTCTTACTTTTTCAAGTAAAGTACAAGAAATTCTAAATATTTAGCATAAGTAAAACAAAAAGTGTTGCAAGAGAACTTAAGTTTGGGAGAGTGAAAAGCGAAGCAAAGTTTGTTTTTTGAATTATAAGAATTAAATTATTGCACTTTGTATATCTTTACTTTTATTAATAATCAACATAAAGTTAAATCTATCTCTTCAACAGGCTACGCCAATTTGTCGAGTTTAATGATACATGTATATTTAAACTATCCTCGCAATATGAGTTTTTGAAATTTGAAGATGACCCTAAATTGGAACTATCCTCCAACCACGACAAGTGAGATTGAATATTGACCGTTTTCCTTTTTAATATTATTTCGGCATTAAAGACCCGTTGAAAATAAAGAAAAGTAAAGGTTGAAGAAATGTAACAGCAAATAAAGAACAATTACCGATCTCTCTTAAAATAACTTGTTGCCTCTCAAAAGAATCCCCAGTTCCGGCAAAAATTTGTCCAAGGTATAGAATTGTTAGACAAGACTAATCCCAAGACCAAGATTTGTCTAAAACTGAGAGATTCAATTTAACATAACATAAAGCAACAAAAGCATAAAATGGTCTCTCAACATTAAATGAAGTCATCAACACAAAAAATGATTCGAGACAAAAATTTACAGCCTCAAAGTTGTTAGAATGGCATAAAATAAGTCGGAAACATAAAATAAGTCGGAAACATAAAACCTGGAAGAGAAAATACACTATATGTAGGTATTTCATCCAGAAAAATAATTTTATTAGTATTTCAATTTTAGTGACGCATTGAAAACCTGAATTTATATGATAAACTAAATATATCTGATAATTTTTCTGAAAGAAAATATTATGAAACTCCTATGACTCTTTAGGAGACATTAATAAATTAAAAAGATTACACTGAAGACCTACCCTATTAATTGGTCAATTATCTGTGAGGGTTTTTATGTGTCTTTTGAATGGCAGGAGATCCTCCTAAGCAAAACGAAGACATAAAACTAGCTGTTATAGTAACCTACAAACATACATATAATTACTCATATAGTCTAATAATTATAGTAGGCAATATAGAATATTATTGTGTTTCTGAACATCTTCATGAACATAGATCATACCTTTAATAAGTGCGGATATATTCTTTCAATTAATGTGTAAATATTTAACTCTGATAGTTTAGTGGTTGATATAATATGGTGGCTCAATACGTCACCAGCAAGATTGTATAGTCTGCCAGGATAGTCTTTTTTAAAGTAGCTCATACATATAAATAATTTCAATAAGAAGATCTCTAAGGCTTGAAACATGTAAGATCAAACAAAGATATATAAAGCTGCATTAAATAAATTAAAATATAGTTATATCTCTTCTGCAGCACATAAATGCCATAAGTGGTTAACTTTAGCTTACATTGTGTGGGGCATATGTAATGAAATGTGTAAAGCATGGAAAATGAAATATTAACCTAAGCTTCAAGAATGAATGAACTCCATTTCTCCAATGCATTGTATGAACAATAATTAATGGAACATTAACGGCGAAATGCATGGGTGCATGATAGAATTGGTTTTGTGTGGGGTAAAGTAATGATGCCCGCCTTACATCGCCGCCCTTGTACCAAACGAGCTATTTGCCGGTCCCGCTGCTACCATACAATGTCATCATATTATTTTGTTCACGTGGGCAATGGATAATTTGAGCGGATGATGTAGAGATATCTTGTTCCCATAAATTGGCTTTTAATATCCTTCAGGTCAATAGTAAGATTATGATTTCAGAAGCAGTTTTTGTGTTCTTCATTTTGACTAAGGCATAATTGAGTAATTAAGGTATTCATAAGGCAACCAAGATAACTAAATGTAAAGTTAATTCAAAAAACATCGAAGTCCAAATTCAATTCAAAAAATATTATAACTAAACTATATTTAAATCCATATAAATAAATATTTATCAACAAAATTGAGTAAACAAAATCCTACGCAAAAACGTAATAAAGATGTTCTGAAGGATAGAAGCATCAATTTCTATATATATTATTTAATTAATGTATTGTATAGTCGTATTATATTACCTAGCCAATTTAAGGTTTCGACTTAAAGAATTACATTTGCTTCAGGAGATAAAAATATATTTTTTGGCATGATAAGATATAATGGTTTCGTGTTCTTCACAAGCATTTTGTAGGATTTCCATATTTGAAATTGTATTAGTGAGATATCGGATAAATCAAAAATAATGATAATTTATACTATAGCGTGTAGCATAAACTATTTTTTAATTTCTCATCATTGAATGAGAATTGTTATTGATAGGGCATTAGTTGTACAAGTAGGAGTGATAAGGTAGATTTTTTTTAAGTACGTGGATTTATGGACAATTAATATTTTAGTAATGGGTGATAAGGGTCCGAATTCTGGGCATCTCTTTTGCTTCGTCTACGTAGGGAATGTGTAGTGTCATTTGAAGAAGCATTCTCTAGTTGGGATTGCAGCATTATGGATTGGGTGGCTAGTATTGAACTTCCGGTCATAAGATGATTGTAAGCCTCTGACGATGTCTGCAGCTTGGCGGGGAAAGCAAAGGCATAAATCGGGCCTTTGTTGCGCTGAAGCAGCTGATAGGTGGGAAGTAGTAGATAATAAGTGGGATTCGCAGACATTGCTGCGAAGAAACTGGGAGTGTTTATATCCGAAGCTGTGGTGGGTCTAAGTACTGCAATAAATAGGAGGAAGCATTCTTGCTGTTGGATGTTTTTGGTGGCCACAAGGGATAGTAGGACTTTGAAGAATCTCTGGAGGTAGCATTTTGCCGGGTGCAGGGGTAGATAGAAAGGGATCGCTAAAAAAAAAGTATCTTCATGCAGCATTGACAAGAGATTGCGTCCGACAGGGAATGCTCTCGATCTTGATTGTAACTTGGCCGGGAAGTAATTTCAGGGGATAGGAGAACGTGAGCTTCTTTCGGATGTGACTCTCTAAGCTTCAATTACTTTTGCGTTTGGGAAAGTGGGGTTTTGTTGCTTCGATGTAGGGTGGTAATCGGCCAAAGAACTTGAGGCGCGAGTATCTTTTTTTTTGCTCTGCGTTGCTTTTTTTCTTTACAGAGATTTGGGGGTTGGTCTTGTGTGTTTTTGTCGTTGGGGCAACTAGTGGCAGAAACGTTTATTGTGGAGGGGTTCAGTGAGGGTATTTTGTTCTGTGGATAGGGGTTTCTTCAGATAGAAGTTCTGTTGATGGGTTTGTTGAAATCGAATTTCTTCATAATGTTTTTCCATGGAATTAGCCATCAAGAATAGTGTAATTTTGACATGGAGTCGCATCAGCGAAGAAAAGAGAATTTGCAATCCAGAGATTTTCTTTTCAGAATATGCATGCTTGTGGAGTTGTCGCTGGTCGTTTCATTGCTTCTTCTCAGCAGTCCAATAACAATGATTTAACACGTGGTTTCCTACTAGACAGATCTTATTGGGCCACGTAAATCTGACATTTTTGTTAAATCCGATGTCCTCAAATTTGTTGAAACATTGGATTGCATGTTCCCGCATGGCATAAGGGTTCAATTCATGATGATATTCGAGAAAGTTCTCATAAGCAATTCCCCAAGTACGCATAAGCCGAGTCTGATTGTAAGCGTACATATCTTTGATGGTGGGGATGATCAGATACACCTTAGCCGATGGATTACATCTACTTGCATGAGTAGTAATGTTCTGTTTCCATGATTTGGGGAACATTCGTCTACGGAAAAGTGTCAGGGGCAGGAGGGCATATTACGGTTGTTGAAGTATGCCTTTCGCTGTAATGTTGTTGTTTGCTTCATAGCGAGAATGACGTATCAGTGTATGTATTGCCGCATATAATGGACAAAGGAAGTCAGAGCTCTGGTGACATTAAGGTGCATCACACGCGATGGATCATTCTTCTGTATCTTTTCGTGCCCACTTAATATCTTCGTGAGCGGAAGTCTGCAGTAGTTATATCCTGCTTCAGGCAGCGCAGTGTTTTCGGTTTGATGTTTTGTTTGTCGAAAAATTGTAGACTCGCTGGCTCGACCCTTATCATCATATAATTTATGAAACCATGATAGTTGAACCTAGCTGCTGGAATTGTATATAAATATCGTCAGTGATTAATTCAGTTTATAAAGAAAGAGGTTTTTCCATTAACAAACTCTGATTACGCGGCATTGCTGTTAAATATTTAGGAAGGGTCCGTAAGGAATGCTCTAAAAATGATTTAAAAAAAAAAAAGAATCCTTTGTTTCTATTTCAATCGTATTTCAAGCAAAGAACGGAAGCAACATTTCCTTATATTTGATACTTGAGGGTGCTGTAACTGAGGTAGGTTTGTGTTCTTTTCATGTGTGAATGCTATATTTATGTATTTCTCTATTCATGGATAGTGTCTCAAATTGCTGTGCATGGTAGGTTACAAATAAGCAAACTACTTTTTTCATTTGTAAGCAAAGGACAAAGATAATGATATAGAAGTAGACAAAAAAAATAATGATAAAAAGAAATCAGCAAATTTGGCATCACAAAAGCTAAAAGATGTTGTTTTATCAGCAACCAATAAAAGTGCAATGTTTAGAGAATTGTATACACGAAAATAATAAAGTTAGATCTAGGATTGTGAAGTAAATTTTAAAAAAACAACTTAGCAAAATGGGGAAGTGCTTTAATTTGATTTTTCTTCTAAAGTGAAAAGAGGTACAGCGAAAGATGTTACATGAAGGGGATAGTATTGTGAAGGATATGTTGGTCGGGGGTAGAAGTCAGTGTGATTAGACAGCTTAGCTATATTTTCCTAACCTATTTGCTTTGGCAGCTTAGGCATAATTTTTTTCAAACTACTATGATTACTTCTTTGTACATTTAAAAGCTAACTTTTGTAGGGTCTGACATTTAAATTTAATAGGCGATAAACTTAATAAAAAAAATTAAGTCGTACTATATATCTAAGGCTATATATATTTCCATAGTTTCTCATAATTTCATATCTAACGCAAAAAAAACAAAAGAAGCAAAAACAAAAAATGATTCGCCTAGTTCTACTCTAGGGCATTCTCAAGCATTTTGGCTCATTTATGATTGGGCGTATTTTTTTTTTTTTTTTTTTTCTGTTAATCCTGTGATTTTTTTAAATGAGACTAATAAGCTACCTTGTTGCTAATAAGACAGAATCTTAAATAGACCCACATAGAACCACATACAACGCATACACATTTCGGGTTCGGTGAATAGTTTGGATAGGCTTTGTGGTAGCAAGTGAGGAAAAAATAGTAGGGTAGAACAGTGAATATGATATTAGAGTTGACAGAAAAGTGTGTTTATTGTGAATTACGTAGTAAATTTCTTTATTTTTCATTTTGCTTTCCTCAATATCTCAATATTATGTACGAACCTTCATATATCAAAAACAATTTTATATTCTGGTTAACTGATAACAATTACTTAAATTTAACCTAACAATACATTACCATAACTGAAGATTGACCTAACCAGGAAATGGAATAAGCAATGTTCCATGTTACTCTTGCTATCTAGAAGCATTTTTATTCAGGCAAATGAAAAAGTAAACACCAAATTTCCTGTTTTTTCCCGAATTATTTTTGATGTATATAAAAATCAAAAGAACAAGAATATTTTCTTATTAATAAATTTTTTTTTTTTTTTTTTTTTTTTTTTTTATATTAATATTTATTTTTAATACACAGGCAGCAAATTGCTGAAACTAATGATAATGAAAACTTCAATTTTCTATATCACGTGTCGTTCAAGCAAGCAAAGTCACTGAACAGAACTAAGCAATACGAATAAATAAAACCTGAAGAGAATGTTCTTACATACTAATGAAACAGATTCAAGAATACTAAATGAACTGAAAATATAATCACTGATAGTAGCAAAGTTACTGGAATAAATACTTGATAAAGATCTCTTCAATAAAATCCTTTTCTCTTTACTAAAGCTTTCCAATATTTAAGGCATATATACATTTCTTAACTATCTTCAACTAAGACGATCCATTTCTTTTTCTTCTGCTTTGTTCTTTAGGTTCCCCTATTGAAATGCCCGAGACGAGTAGCTTGTAACTTTTCTATTTAATTATGTATTTTCAGTGACTTGGACCTGATACAGTAGTTTTGTTTTTTTGAGTAGGTCCGGAAGAAGAACGCCGTTTGCCTCAATGCCAGATATCTCGCAAAAGTGATCGAGGGGTTGGGGCATATGTCGGCGTCAGGTAATCACAAAAAAGGAGTGGGAGGTGTAGCAATGACCATTTTCAAAAGTTTAATGGTAACGGGTGGCTATTTAGGTACGAGTCCACTGGAAGCTCCCAATCTATACACGAAACAGCATACACATTTATGTCCGCTGTAGATAATACGTCAACGTCCTTAAGATTTTTCAATACGTCAGAACTAATTAAGCTCATGTCTGCAGCACTATCCACTAAACAATTGTAAAATTTTGAACTATGTGCTTCTACGCACATTCTAATTATAAGATGGTCCCCTCCATCTTTAGGTAATGATTTAATATATCCGATTCTAACATGTCTTGAGGGTTTTTTAACCACCTCAATATGGTCTGAATTTTCCTCTATATCTATATTCCCAAGAACAGGGAACTCACTACTTTCTGGTATATCTTTAGAATCATCCACAGAAAGATTTTCCACAGGTTGGCTCGTTTCTGTGGAGCTAGTCGATTTTAAAGAAGGCTGACAACCACGAGCGACAGGTTCTACCACACCCTTACACTGTCCATCGTAATGTTCTTTCATACACCACTCACAATGTTTTATATACTTCCGTTGGGTCTGAACTACAGTGTTACTTGTGGTGACCGTTTTAACTTCTGGTAAGTTTTCACTAAGTGTCTCTTGAGACTGGGATTGAGGGGAGGGTGGCAAACTATTATTCTGTTGTTGTTGATTCGAATTCTGAATATCTAATCTGGTACGACACTTAGCACCCGCATGCGGAACTTTGCAAAAAGCGCACATGCGGTTACTTTGTGATGAATTCTGCTGAAACTTCATTCCGGGTAATCTACAATTTCTTCTGATATGTCCTTTTCTCCTACAATAAGAACATATTCCTAAGTATTTATAACAGGTATCCACAATATGACCTTGAATATTACAAAACTCACATCGCAAATGACTCCTATCTTCTTGTATTCTATAAGATTGCTTATACTTGGTATATCGTAAATATCCGTTTGGATTTATGAATTGTTTTCCTTTAGTCGTCTGATTATCCCGATAAAATCGATTAAAATTTCTATTCTGTACAGTATTTACACCATTTCAGTATATGCTATTATTGTGGTTCCGACTATTCTACTTGTATCTCGTGGATTAGCCTTCCAAACTTTAAATTTCTTGTAATTTTATCTAATTGAATTTATGGGCAAGATCTTCGCGAATGGCTTTCATTATCAATGGCGATCCGTGGTTGTTAGTATTTTGTTGATCTGTACTTATTTATTAAGATGAAGATTCAGATTCTCAGTTGTCAAACTTTGAATTAGATCCTAAACGCTGCGTCTCCATCGGGACATGTTGTTTGGCCAATACCTTCGGTATCTGTTAGTTAGAGTTGTTCGGCTGTATCCCTACACTGACTTCTTTACATTAAACTTCGTTTAACATTCGTGGAATATTCGGCACATTACTATTTAGCATTAGGTTTAGGTTTGATAATGCCTGGAATGTCTGGAGCATAATATTGGCTGGCACGGAACGCGTTTATGTGGTTCCGCATATTCATCGCGGCAGTGGTCGCCACGTTCACTCTGTATGAGGGATGTGCTTTGTGCATTGGTCCGACTTTGTTAATTAATGGGAGTGTTGGGGGGGGGGGTTTCTGGATACCGCAAAGGCTTGAGGCTTGTTGGTGGTTTCTTTGGCATTCTTTGCGGATTTTAGGTAAGTTTGGTCATTTTATAGGCCGTTAATAGTATTTAATAGAACGTGAACAGTTCAGGGATAATACTCATTTGCGCCTGCGATGAGGTGTTATGTTATCATTTCATGTGGACATATGTTCTTTGAAACGCAGCGGGACTTTAAGGCCTCGAGTTGGCTATATAACTAGGGCCAGGCATCTCCTGAGTTTCTGCTGTCTGAAGTATTGGAAGCTGCATGACTCCCTGGTTAGTTATTCTCTTAATCTATATTATGATTCTTCCAACTAAATACTAACTTAAAATTTAATAGTAACTCGAAAATTGTTACTTAAGTAGAAGGTGATTTAAATTTAGGTTCAGAAATGGTCAAAAGAATTATATATTTTGAAAGAATTATCAAAAGATGAATTTACGCTAGGTTTCGAATTGCGCTAAGCAATAATCGGCTTAGTTAATTTTGTTGCAGCTATGTTATGTACGTTTCGCTATTCGTATCAGAAATTATTTTAATGTACATATTTAGCGATTCTTATTCAAGTAACTAGAGCAAAGCAAGGTCAATTCAAAACACACGCCGTATATGGTATGGTTGGCATCAAAATATATGAACTATTTACAAATGAATTATTTACTGTGATATAGTACAACTGATTTCCTTTTACTTTATTAAATTTAAGCAAAAGATGGTTCAAGGTGGATGATAAGTCGAATCCAGAAAGATGAATTAAACCACCCCGAACAGGTTCAAGATTGTAGGATAGATGAAATGTCGAAATTCAAAAGATACATTGGCACAACCCGAACAGTCCCTGTTCGGGCGCCACTTAAATTAACGGTATGTAAGGGAGAGTCAAAGTTCAAACTCTTTTGTGGTTTTTACTCAAGCAGGAACTTAATCAGAAACATGGAGGGAAGTATTCCTGACAAGTGCGTGCCCCCGAAGAGCTTGACCGACCACCCAAACACGTCAATTCAAGACCAAATGGCCTTCCGTTGGAAGAAGTCTTGATGCAAGATCCATGAGATATAAGAAATTAACTCGAAGAACAGGCGAAGCTGTCTAATTTCCCCTCCGTGGCCACCGATAGCGCGCAGAGCCTAAACTTTACTCCAACGCGGGTAAGACACAGGGACTGCTCGTGTACCCGTACCTTCGGATATTCGTCCGAAAAGAAAGATCGAGGTTAGTAGAAGGGAATGATGATCACTTGAATCCTTGAACCATTAACATTAGAGAATGGATAATAGTAACGAAACAACAGTAACGAAACATCGGTGATGGTGAAATTCCCTTGAATGATGTTAAAACAAAGGGGATGTAGAAGAAAAAACAGTATCTGCTCCTCAAAATAAAATACCTACACATTAAATAAGTAAATAAGACAATAAATAAGTAAGACAGCGGATAATGAAGAGAAAGAATACTTCTTACTTTTATTTAAGTAAAGTAAAGAAATTCTAAATATTTACAAAAACACAATTAAGTCCGTATTAATTAATTCAGAACTATAAAGGCTTTTCTTTATTAGTTAATTTGTTTTTTGGAAATTAAAACTCGTTTAAGTAGACATTTGGTTTGTTTTCAAAACTAAATCCATTCAAGCTAAGGAAACATAAATTTAAGCAACTATCCTTCAACCACTCAAATGAGTTTAATGAACATAATTTGAAAACTATACTCCAACCACGACAGTGAATTGAAATGACCTTAAATTGGAACTATGCGAACTCGCTCCGGCAACCACGACAGTGAATTGAAATGACCTTGCCTTTTTTAATAATTATTCCATTAAGACCCTTGAAAAATAAATAAACCCAAGACTAAAATGTTAACGCAATAAAGAACAATTCCGCTTATCTTAAAATAACTTGTTGCCTCTCAAAAGAATCCCCAGTTCCGGCAAAAATTTGTCCAAGGTATAGAATTGTTAGACAAGACTAATCCCAAGACCAAGATTTGTCTAAAACTGAGAGATTCAAATTAACATAACATAAAGCAACAAAACATAAAACTGGTCTCCAACATAAAATGAAGCATCAACACAAAAAATGATTCGAGACAAAAATTTACAGCCTCAAAAATAAAGTCTCAAAAAAAAAATCTCAAACATAAAACCTGGAAAGGAAAATACACTATATTAGGTATTTTCATCCATGAAATAATAATTTATTATATTTCAATTTTTAAGTGACCTTTGAAAACTTGAATTTATATGATAAACTAAATATATCTGATAATTTCTCTGCATGACAAATATTATGAAAACTAAATGACCTTTTAACATTAATAATAAAATAATTACACTGAAGACCTACCCTATTAATTGGTCAATTATCTGTGAGGGTTTTATGTGTCTTTTGAATGGAGAGATCTCCTACAAAAGAAGACATAAAACTACTTTATAAACCTAAACATCATATATTAACTTTCATATATCAATAATTATTAGTCAAATAGATATTATTTTCTAACATCTTCATAACATAATCATACCTTATAAGTTCTGATATATTTTTCAATAATGTGGTAAATTAACTCTGATAGAAGGGTTGATATAATATTGGTGGCTCAATATCAACAAGAGTATATTCTGCAGGACATTTTTTTTTATACTCATACATAAATATTTCAAAAGAATTTAATTGCTGAAACATGTAAGCACACAAAGATATAAAACTGGCTATAAATAAAAAAAATAGTTAAGGGCTCTTCATGCCACACATAATGCCTAATGTAACTTAGGCATACATTTGTGTGCATGTAAATAAAATAAACATGAAAATAAATATTACCTATACATTCAAAGTGAATGGATACCCATTTCTCCAATCATTATGACAATATTAATGAGACAAAACCAAATGCAGCAGATAATTTGGTTTTGTGGGGAAAAATAATTCCTCCCTTACAAGCCACTAAAGTGCGCAGGTGCGCCACCCTCTGATATATATATAATTATATATTATATATATATATATTAATATATATATATAATTATATATATATATATAACTATATATATATAGTATATATATAATAAATATACATATATATATATATATATATATATATATATATATAGCGATTCAGGGCAGGGTGACTGGCCCTCCTCTTTAGGAGGGGTGATTCGTCCACTCTAAAAATAAAATAAGTAATAAAATAAAAAAAATTTTTTTTCGCTCATTTAATAGGCCACGCCATTAGTACCACAAGTTTTAGATAATTTTAATTGCTAGAAAGTTATATTATAAAACACATGTGTAGATTATGGGTACAAAAATGTCCTTCAATAAAAATTTCACTTCGTTAACAATGAAAAATTGTGGATGATTTTAATTATTTTTTGCAGTGGATACACTCGAGTATGTTAGCTTTAAACTGCAAAGTAAATTTTCATCCAAACAGTATTCTTTTGTAGTACAAAATCACAGGGGGCCTTAACTTGTCCGATTCACCCCACCAGTACAAAATTGATGGGGGGTGACTCGGACCAGCCATTGTTTTTGCGTATTTACGATATTATTGACATTTTTAATTATCGTAATAATTATATTAATATATAATAAAATACTTAGCTTATATTAGGAAATTTTTAAAAAAAATGAAAATTTTAATAAAAAACAAACGAATTCAAAAAGTGTTCATAGCTTTTGAGCGGAAGAGGGGGTGAATCGGTACCACCTTATTTTTATTCTTAATTTTTATTTATTCATTATTGACATTTTATTACTATTACGAATTTTAATATGATAATAATTATTATATTAAGTAAAAATTAAAATAGTAAAATTGAATTTATATTAAAGACGAAACACAAAATGGTGGTCCGAGTCACCCCTCAATGGTGGTTCACGAGCGTCACTCGCTCCACAGTCAGGCTGAAGTGAGCTTTATTACAAACTTTATAAACTTTTATTATTAGAATTACATTATTATTTTTTTGTGTGCATATGACCGAGTATATCCTGATTTTCAAAAAAAAAAAATCAAAAAAGTGCATTAGGGGAGAGTCGGAGACCAAGTTATGCCTCAAGGGTGGTCCGGTCCCCCGCCCGACGCTACATGATAACATTTATATATTTTAACAAATAAAATCATTTAATAGCATTTTATATATAATATATATTATTATACTTAATATATATAGATTATATACAAATTGGTTATGAATAACATACTATATATCTAGATGAATGGGCTTAGTGAAGCAACTACTGGAGTTCATAACTTGGACTCGAAAATGATGAGGCAAGGGACTAGCTGAAATTTGCTTTCACGTTAATCGATTCTCTATGGAAGGATCATAAGTAAGCAAAAAAATAAATAATGTAATTCTAATCAAGTTTTCATTAAAGTTTAAATAACAGCTACATTAGCCAATCACCTTTGGGGGTGAATCGGGCCACCATTGTGAGGTGAATTGGGCCATCTGTTTAAATTCCTCTTTTATGTAAATAACTTTTACCTTATTAATTTTAACTTAAATAATTAAATAGGTGTACTAAATGGTAATGAGTAATAAAGGGAAAACGTAATCCTTGAACAAAAAATAAAATGTGGTGGCGCAAATCACCCGCCTCGGTGGGTTGACAAATTTATGACACTTTTGGAAATCATATTTTTGGCAAATAAATTCACTTTTTATTTAATTTTATAATATATATAACTGTTTATTATATAAAATTAGCTATACGTAAATAAAAATGTCAATATAATACTAAAAAAGAATAACAATGGTGGCCAGATTCACCCCATCATCAATTTTTAGGCGGGGTGAATCGGAGCCAAGTTGTCGCGGCAGTGATTTAGCCACTAGGGGCACTGTTTGGAACAAAATTACTCTGCCAGTTTAAAGCTATCATACTTACTGTATCACAATAAATAATTAAAATCCATCCACAATTTTCATTTAACTAACAAAGTTAAAAAAAAAACTCACATATATATATAAAAGTGAAATTTTATTGAAGGTCATTTTATACCCTAATTATGTATATTTTGTTAAATATAAAAACTCTCAAGAACTTAAGATATAATCTAAATAAATAACTTGTAGCCACTACCCCAACCCCCCGCGTGGGCATTGAGAGCAAAAAAAATAAAAATTTTATTTTTATTTACAGTGGACTGATTCACCCCTCTATAAAAGGCGGGCATGGTCACCCCACCCGACGCTATATATACTATATATATATATTATATATATATATAATATTATATATTATATTATATATATATATATTATATATATTATATATATAAAATATATATAATGATAAATATTATATATTAGGCCATAACATGATATATATATATATGTATACACACACACACACACGCAAGGCCGTAGACTAGGATGTATCCAATCCCGCGATATATATACTTAATCGATCATATACTATATATATATATATATATAATATATATATATATATATATATATGAAAAATGTTAGTTTTGTTTTTTATTTGTTTACTTTAACATAGGCTGCTCAACTCCACATTATTAAAAAATATTCTTAGCTAAATTCTAATTATTTTTATTCCAATTTTTGATTCCCTCAACTATAGTTTGTACTTACAAATTTTTATATATCCAAATTTTATTTTATCTTAGTTGAAGGTTTAAAAAGATTTTTATGGTACTCTTAGTTCTAATTTCAACTCAAATTTTGAAGCATTGTTTTTACTAATCTTTTAAATTTTTATTTTTATTTGAACAGATTTAATAGATTTGAAAAAAATATTAAAATAAATATTAATTTATCATAACAAGAACCATGGATGATGATTCAGCTTTTATTTTAAAATCTATTCGTGGCAATAAAAAATTTGTTGGCAGGGGAAAAAGTCGAGAAAATGGTCAAGATAATATTAGAAACTTCCCAAACTTTAAATTAAACATCACAGACTCCTTTGGGTTGGACCTTGATAATTCAATTGAAGGAAATGACGATTTAACAAATACTTCATCTTTCTTACAGAAACATCAGCAGAACATAGCTGGATTTGGTAAAGTATTATATATATATATATAAGGTTTTGTAATGTTTAAAATCCATTTTGTATGCATGTCATAGTGATGTATGTAATACAAATACTAGTATATATATATAATTCTATATACTATATATATAGTATATATAATATATATATATAGTCATGGGGTAAAAAAGTTTGCTGCCGTTGGTGGGGTAAGAAAAAAAATAAAACCCCTCCCCCTTTCCTGATAATATTTTTTTGAAATTTTAATGGCCCCTCATTCTGGGTAGCCGCTCTTATTTATCTATAAAAAGGCAAAAGAAAAAGGGGCTGCTCAATTGACAGTAATACGCGATAAGCAAAATGTACGACACGCCAGTTAAAAAATGGCGCAAACTTTTTACCGTTTTACAACTTTTGCTGAGCGCATTTCAAATGTATACATCTTAAGAAATTTTTTTTTGGTAGTTACTACATATTGATGGAGGAACTTGGGCAAACTAATGATATTTTTTTTTAAAATTATTTTGTCTAAAAAAAAAATTTTTTTTTTACCCTAAATTTTCCAAAATGGGGTAAAAAAAAGTTTTTTTTTTAACCTGGATGTGTTATTATTAACATGGAAGTAGCTCTGTAAAGCTCTGGAAAGTAGGTGCTGAGTGAGTGACGTTATAGCATAGGAAGGCTCAGGAAAGTTCATGAAAGTTGGGAAGTATGCCTGGAATAGTAGCTGAGAAGTAGGGCTTGGAAAGTAAGCTGATTATGACGAGGTCTAAAACAGAAGGGGGTAGGGTCTGAAACAGTACATACACAGAAGAGCTGAAACAGCAAAGGGGGGGGTGGTGAATAAGCGGCTCAGGAAAGGTACATATGAGCACTCAGAAACAGTACATGTGCAGCTCAAAAAAACAGCTAGAAGCATTGAAAGTAGTTTGGAAGGTAGCTGGAAATATTTGGAAAGTAGCTGTGGAAAGTAACTGAAAATATGGAAAGTAGGCTCTGGAAAGTAGCTGAGTGATGAGCGTCAATTAGGCATAGAATGCTCTATGAAAGTACATAAAAGTGGAAAGTGGCTTGGAAGTAGCTAATGATGATGGGTGGCTAGAACAAAGGGGGTACGGAGAAAAACACATGAAAGTACATAGATAGCTATAAAAAAAAAAAACAAAGGGGGGGTAGGGGTGAAAAAATGATTAGAAAGTAACGTGAGCACTCAGGGAAACAGCTAGAAGCATTGAAAGTAGTTTGGAAAGTAGCTGGAAAGTATGGAAAGTAGTTTGGAAAGGTAGCTGGAGAATTAATGGAAAGTAGGCTGAGTGATGACGCAGAGGCATAAGAATGGCTCATGAAGTACATAAAAGTGGAAAAGTAAGGGCTTGGAAAGTAGCTGAATGATGACGAAGGCAGAACTAAGGGTCGTAGGGAGAAAAGATGCTCATGAAGCAGCAAAAACAACTAACGGGCCTTAAAACAATAATCACATCAGAAAGTAGTAAAAAAAAACATGACTTGAATCATGCAGTAATATACAGGCAGACAGGCATTGAAATAACTACATATCGATGAAATGTCCATATTTTTTTTTACGCTCCCTTGTTTTGTTTTTTTACCCCATTTTACAACTCAAAACGGGGTAAAAAAAATCTTGTTTTTTGGATTTTTAAGAAAAAAAAAAAAAAAATTTTTTTAATACCTATTCCATACCTTCACTAATACCAACCTCTATAACATGTATACCATAGCATTTCTATATGTCAAGTGTATGAGGAGAAAAACAAAAGTTAAAGATTTTTGTTTTTTTTTACCCCGTCTGACTATATATATAATTTTTTTTATTATTAGCGCTGATGTAACAGTCTCCAGCTTTGGCTTTTTCAGAAAGCTCTGACAAGATCTTTTTCAAGATCTGACCTCCAGCCAGCTAGAGCTATCTTTAAATCATTGAATGTTTTGGTTTTAAATAGTATTTTATTTTAATTTTTTGTTTAAGTTTTGAGAGTGAAGATGTGTTTCCTGTTCTATCTTTTGAAAGATTTTTTTAACTTTTCTTTTTGTGTGTGTTTCTTTGAAACCATTGTTCTCTTTTGATTAAAGCGTTTTATTATATGACGCTACACTGTTGGCTCCTTTTTACTTTTTACTATGAAGACCAATAGCGTTTTTTTAAAATTAGATGTTTTAATTTTTTAAATTTGTTCTAGCTTAGTACTAGTTTTACATTTATAGTTACTTTTTAAAAGACGAATTCATCCCAATTAACAATGGTACACTGTAGGTTACTGTAGTTATTTTAAAATTATTAAATTACTAGAGGATGGTGTTTGTGTTCCATTATTAGTTACAGTTCAAAATGTATGATTTTTGATTAATTTTAAACTTAAATTTGTTTCAGTTCAGGTATAATTTTCAAACTCCCTTCTTTTAGATTTGCTCCTTCTCTTTGCTTACTTATGTCTTGTTTTCTTTCTAATCATTCCATATGTCGTTGATGTTGATGGGGAATTTTTTTTCCTTTTCTGTTAATAGTGGTGTTCCTCAGGGTTTTGTTTTATCCTACTTTATTCCTACTTTTCATTAATGATCTTAGCTGGTCGACTTGCTATCTCTTCATATGTCAATGACTTGACGCTCCATTCTTCTACCCATTTCAAATCTGCATCCTCTTTCATTCAGAGTTGCCTCTAATTTTTATCTTTCTTATTCTACTCTTGCTGATCTAGATATAATTTCCCAATTGTGTTATCTCAGTCTTTAAAATTCAACTCTTTAAAACCTCAACTTCTACAAATCTCCCTCTCAAAGACACTTAACTCTCCTGATTTTTCATGGTTTTCTCCCACTCTCTTCTTGACAATATAAGCGTCCTTATCCTTAGCATAAACAAAAAATGTCTTAGAAACCTCATATCAAAACAGTTTTAGGGCAGCCTCAAAGAAATTGAGAGTTCTGTTTAGACTGCAAGATTTTTTCCTCTGTTATTCCAACTATACAAGGGCTTACTCTCTCTTGTATGGAGTACTGCTCTCATATCTGTGGGGGTCTCGGGTTTCACTCATCTTTTGGAAAGGGTCAAGTTAAAGGTCAAAAGGCTTAGAAACCATTCCTTACTTTCCAATACCCTTTATCTTTGCAACGCTATTTTGTAACCTTTTCTCTTTTCTATTAGTACTTCAGCAACAAGTGTTCAAGGCAATTGACCACTCATATGCCATCATTTATGATGCCCTCGTTTCTCAAGGGGTGCAGTGTGTGAACATGACTTGTAGAAGAGTTTGCTTCTGTGCTTGCCTGCAAAATCTGCATTAGGTGGGGGTTTGCATAGGTTAGGTTAGGTTATAGGTTTTTATTTTTGCCATTATTATTATTTTAAATCCTCTCATCGATTAGGGCCATGCCTTTGAGTGGTGGTGATAACTGTGAGAAAAAGAATGAAATATTTGTTTAGAATTAGAGGAATGAAGAATATATAAAATAAATTACTCTTCAATTTCCAGCATCTGTTATACCAGAGTGCGGAATGTAAACCCAACTCCTATGCACCCTACTAACCTCTTCTTCCACCCATTGCTAATATGAAGAAGGCTATAAATTTATAATCTGTATTTCTGTAAATAAGAAGAAATACAAGTAAAGGGCAATTTTATTTAATTTTATTTATTTTATAACAGCTTTTAAATTTTTTATTATTTTATCTATTTCATTATTTATATTTATCTATATATTTTTTTTATTTCTTTATTATTTTCTATAAGCTATTTTATTAATTCTAATTTTATTTCTTTTTTTTTATTATTTTTTATATAGGCTCTCTTATTTTTTAATTTTCAACTTATTTTTCACTTTTTCCTTTTTTAATATTTAAACTCAATAAATGGTAAGATGCATATTTGGATTTTGAGCTCTTATTCCTTAATTATAAATAATAAAATGGCATCTTTTATGGAAACATCTTAAAGCTTCGTTATATCCAGCCTAACTCTAATCATAAATTTATTCAATATTTGTACATAAAATGATAATATAATAGTTATCCTAAAAGTCTAATTTTAAGGGTAAATTATATAATCTGTTCTTTTATAAAGTAAGTTGGAATGAAAATTTAAAAAGTTTATATATAAATACCAGAATTGAGTATGAATCTGAGATCGAAAATTATAAGACTAAACAACTTTTCAGGATAAGGAAAAGGTAAAGTATCTTTTTGGGTATGTTCTATTATTACTTTTGGGCATATTTTTAATTTGTGTTAAAATTTTCAAATTTTTTTTTTGATTGTTTTAGGCACATAATACAAATTTTTTTTTTTTAAAACAGATAGTCATAAAGTAGATATGTTATTAATATATCACTAGAGTTTTTTCTCATTTACTTTGACTTTTAAATGATTGACTTCTTATTCCAACCTATTGAGTTAATGACTGACAGGTATTTCAATGGTTATTTAAATAGCCCTATGTAGTTTTTTAAAATTATTATTTCACATTTACACTATGTTTTAAGGTAGCTTAAATACAGAGCTGGGCGCTGCGCCACCGAGTTGCGCCTATGGCCTATGGGCGCACTATCATTTGTAGGCGCAAAGGCGCAACAATTTTTAAAAGGCGGACTAGCAAAGGCGCACAAGACATTCTCTGCGGCCTATAAAGCACGCGCCTATGAACAGGAACAAAACTTTTTTTTTACCCTTAAAAGTTAGAACTTAGAAGCTTGTGGCAAACTTGTATCATTCTAAACCAGTGTAAAACTTATATATATATATTATATATATATATATATATTGTATATATATATATATATATATATATATATATATATATATATATATATATATATATATATAATATATATATATATATATATATATATATATATATATATATATATATATATATATATATATATATATATATATATATATATATATATATATTTTATTCTATCTCTAAATATTTTTATATTATAAATATTATATATATATATAATTATATATATATTATATTTTAATATATATATATATATATATAATATTATATATATATTATATATATATATATATATATATATATATATATATATATATATAACTAGTTCAGTAGTTCTTAACTACAAATAAATTGGCAACTATGGTTCTGAAAATTTTCAACTTCTTCAGCGCTCGTGCTGAACCTCCTGGGAAAAAACATGGATCACAAGGACATGGAGGAGGAAGAGGACGTGTAGATATTAGTTTACGGTGTTTTAATTACAAAAATTAATAAATGTGTTTTTCTTCCTTATAAAAGCATGCTTTTATTATCGCACTAAAGTTTACTTTGCAAATAAATTTAGCAAACAGCCACCGGCCGGCGAAAAGTCGCAGGTGCAAAGGCGCATAGGCGCTGATGTGGCAAAAATATAGGCGCTAGGCGCACTAGGTCCGGCGGCATAGGTGCGTAGGTGCAGGCGCACTCAAAAAAATTATAGGCGCGCCCAGCTCTGCTTAAATATTGTTATGCTACATAAAATATAGGCTATTTTATATTTTATGAATGTCATATTTAACATATTGCTATTTTTAGAAGCATTTTAAAAATACCATATATTTTTACCATACTTGTAAAAGGAAATTGAAGTAGATGAAATTTGAAATGGTCTATTAAATTTAGTTTTAATAGTTTCTAAGCTGCAAAGTGTAGAGAGAGTGATTAGCCTGGATGCTTAAATTAATCATCAAAGAAATTAATAAATAGTAATGAAAGATGCTTAAAAAGATCAATCCGGCATCAAGGAACCTAGAGTGCTGCACTCTTAATGATCATATTTAGCAGATAAAATGAGTGTTATGAGTTTGGACTTTGAAAAATGCTCAAAGAAAAAGGGAGAGTGATTGAGTGAGTGAATTTTGGTTGCTTAGGGAGGAAATCTGCTTAAATTGGATTAAGTGGCTTCATTATGATGGTGAATATACGAAAATGAAGTCTATTATTTTTTAATTTAAATAGATCTGTAACTGTCATTTGATCATAATATGGAAAGAAAAACAAAGTAACAGTAGTTCCTGTGCCAGCAACTTTAATAAAGTTGTATCAATTTGCTCTTTCTTATACCTTATGCAAACTGCCACACCTTGCTCATAAGTGAAAGATTAAAAAGTATATAAAATGCTTTATTGGCCAGTAGTCTCGAAACATTTTGGATGGAGCATGTACTAGGGCACCCCATGTACACCAAAGGTGCTAACCTTTTTATGAAATTATAGACAAGATTTACAAATGAGAATTTTTTTTTATCTAAGCAATTCTTTTCCACCTTTGGTCCATCTCTTTGGATGTGCAAATATTTGATTCTACTAATTTAATTTCAGATCGAAATTCTAGAAGAAAAGGTTAAAAAATTAACAGAACAGAAGCATAATGACCAAGATGAGATGTTTAAAAACAGAGAAATGGGCGAATTCCATCGCAGTCAGAAGGAAAAGAGTTTGGTGGAACGCAATAAATTCTATGCTGATAAAGTGGATGAACTTCAAAAGGTGAAGTTTATTATTATTATTATTATTATTATTATTATTATTATTATTATTATTATTATTATTATTATTATTATTATTATTATTATTATTATTATTATTATATTATTATTATTATTATTATTATTATTATTATTATTATTATTATTATTATTATTATTATTATTATTATTATTATTATTATTATTATTATTATTATTATTATTATTATTATTTATTATTATTATTATTATTATTATTATTATTATATTATTATTATTATTATTATTATTATTTTATTATTATTATTATTATTATTATTATTATTATTATTATTATTATTATTATTATTATTATTATTATTTATTATTATTATTATTATTATTATTATTATTATTATTATTATTATTATTATTATTATTATTATTATTATTATTATTATTATTATTATTATTATTATTATTATTTATTATTATTATTTATTATTATTATTTATTATTATTATTATTATTATTTATTATTATTATTTATTATTATTATTATTATTATTATTATTATTATTATTATTATTAATTATTATTATTATTTATTATATTATTATTATTATTATTATTATTATTATTATTATTATTATTATTATTATTATTATTATTATTATTATATTATTATTTATTATTATTATTATTATTTATTATTTTTATTTATTTTATTATTTTTTACAATTATTATCATAATTTTATTAATATTTTTATTAATTATTATTATTACTAATTATTTAATGATTTTATTATTATTATTATTATTATTATTATTATTATTATTATTATTATTATTATTATTATTATTATTATTATTATTATTATTATTATTATTATTATTATTATTATTATTATTATTAATTATTATTATTATTATTATTATTATTATTTTATTATTATATTATTATTATTATTATTATTAATTATTATTATTAATTATTATTATTATAATTGATAATTAATATTTTTATTATTATTATAATACTTAAGCCAACTATATATATATATATATATATATATATATATATAATATATATATATATATATATATATATATATATATATATATATATATATATATATATATATAATCATCTACTTACTATCCCCATATTGGGGGTGAGGTGCGTAGCATACATGGGAACAGAAAAGTAGTAGAAGAACATGACGCAAGTTGAAAAGAAACCCCCCTCTTTACCTTCCCCTTTATACCTACCCTAAAGTGATAACTCGTCACAGTCAGAAAAATCCACCCTTGAGATTTCACGAGACTGCGACGGACCCTCACTGTGGTATCTCGTCAATGTGGGGTTCATTCCCTGGGTAAAGCCCACAACATTACCCCCTCACAAAACCCCACCATTCACTCCTGTTATGCACCTTTCTTCTCCCCTCTGTCAAATTCACTTTCCTCTCCTTCAGGCAATCCACTTTTTCTTCAGTCTCCCAGCCGGTCGATTCCCTGCAAACTCACCACTATACATTTGCTTAACCAACTGACTATCATCCATTCTTTCCATATGACCAAATCATCTCAATGTACTCTCGCTTATTCTCTCATTAGCTCCTTTCTTCACACCACACAACCCGCTAATGAGCTCATTCCTCATTTTATCAATTCTTCTCACACCTAACATGCCTCTAATATTGTCTATCTGAAGACATTGTACTTTAGATCTATACCTCTTGTTCCAGACCATAATTTCACTACTATACATTAAGACAGGTAACAACATACCCTCATTCAAAACTCTAGCGCACTCAAACTTAGTCCCTTCAAATCCACCAAGGATTTAATTGCATCTGCCACCTTCCTACCATTCACAACTTTCCTACTACACTGCATTGTCCGTTCCCTTTTTATCCAACATATATATCCTAAGTATTTAAACTCAGTCACTTGTTCCAGTTGCTCATCATCTAACATAACCACACCGCGGATTGTCCTCACTGGATACCATGACCTTATTCTTATCTATATTTACTCTCAAACTTCTCCTTTTACACAGCCTGCCAAACCCCTCTACCGATCCTTTCAAGCTCTCTTCAGATAGATTCACCTCACAAAACCAAATCATCCGCATTTAATAAGCAAGGTACCCTCCAATTTCTTCCATTCTCCATCATTCTAACACATTTCCCTGCCATACCTACCTCAAATTCTTTCATTACCCTTTCCATATACAAATTGAATAACAAAGAGACTTAACACAAACCTGCCTCACCCTGCTAATAATTTTAAACCAATCACTTTCAACTCCATTTATCCTTACACACGCCTCACTATCGTCATACATACTTTTGATTCCATTCAGAAGCCTACCACCAACACCATGGTTTAGAGAACAGCGATGCATGCCATACCCTGTTAATGGCTTTGGATATGTCAAGCGCCACCACACATAACCCCTCCCATAGCCCCTAAGGGCAGAAGACCATAAATCAGTGTGATAGGAAAGAATGTCACCAGTTGACCTCGAACGTCGAAAACCAAACTGGTGATCTGAAAGGAGTGAATGAGATTCTAGATGATCCAGGAAATGAGAGTTGAGGAGAGTTTCAAAGGTTTTAGATAGACTACAAGTGAAAGCTATAGGACGATAGTTGGAAGGATCAGAACGGCTATCCTTCTTGGGGATCGGTTGAAAATATGCGCGCTTCCAGCACTGAGGGAAAGTGTTAGAGTAGAGTCGAACGAGAACAGGCACCAGCTTAGAAGCACACTCCCTCAAAACACGATGAGGAGTGCCGTTCCAGCCACTAGCCTTCCTAACATTAATAGATCTCAGGATCTCATGCACCCGATCATGTGAAATTGAAATCACGGGTTGGGCCATGGGATACCTGAGAGGAGAAAGAGTAGGAGGGGGCTTGCCAGTCTCTATCCTGAAGAGCACGAGAACAGGTGCCATCGAACCACGGAATATGAGGAGAAAAAGATTTAGTAGAAGATGGAATGAACCTGCTCGTTCCCTCGGAGATTACGGCCCATACTTTTTCAGCAGTCACTGAAACTTCCTCCGAGTCAAAACAGGTTTCATACCAAGGATAGGTAGCAAAGAAGCGACGCAATTCCTCCCAACCAGCCCGACTAAAGTGCCAGAAAGTACGTTTAGATCATGGTGGAGCTGCTGGAGAGAAAGTGTTATAATTAAGAGCTACGAGATTGTGGTCAGAGTTAACGATAGGAGGGAATATTAAGTATTTGTTGCAAGGAGAAGTGGTGAAGCATAGGTCAGATGTATTCAAGAATTGGTTAGGATGATCTAAGATTTGTGTAGGTTCCTTGATTAGCTGTTCCAGATCGTTGAGAATGCTGAATGTTTTGGCCTCCTTCCCTCCTGTATCAGTATCAGTATGAGAGGAGCCCAACCACTCAGGGTGGTGTACATTGAAGTATTCTAAGTAGAGGGCCTCGGCATTTAGATGAGAAGTAACAGTCTCATGAGAAATAATAAGATATTTAAAAAGAGCCGGAAAATCTGTTCTATTAGGAGAGCAGTAGCAAAAATACAAGATAGTAGAAGGAAGAAAGATATTAAGCCATAGAATATCGTAGTTAGGGAAGGAAGTAAGATATTAAGCCATAGAATATCGTAGTTAGGAGATTCAAGTAGAATAAGAAAGGTGCATGAAATGGTTAAAAAGTATGGACGAGAAAATGGCTCCCTGTGAAACTCCATTATAAAATTTGTATGAACTTGGAGCGGTGACTGGCTGTGGGACCAGGGAAGAGGTTTGCTATAATTTTTTCTCTTTGATGGATATATATATATATATATTTAGAACTACCTCTATTAAAAGGTGACATTGAACTGTATCGAGTGCCTTGTTGATATTTATTGCTACATGGAGAGTGCGGTGGTGGGAGAAGTTTGGTTGAAGCCTGTTAAAATGTGTAGGTTTAAATCAATGAGGAGCATGGTAGTAGTGGGTTTCGTCGGAAGCCGTGTTGTGATTTTGATAGGGGAATGTGGTGGGAAATTCTAAGAATAATTAATGTTTCAAATCAAATACTTTATAAATATTGTGTAGAGCAGGGATATGGGTATGTTCAAGGTATGATTATTAGTTGGTTTATTGGTATGTGTGCGTGTTTCCAAAAATATGGTGGTGTTGATTTGCCATTTGCCATGCGATGTTAATTATTTGTGTTAGTGGTAGCTATGAATACATAGATATCTATATATATATATATTATATATTATTATAATAGTTATATATATATATAAATATATATATATATTATATTATCATATATATATTTTATATATATACATAATATAACCAAAAAAAATAAAATAAATATAAAAAAAAAAATAAAACATACTAGTTTAGGAGAGGCGATGCTACAGGATACAAGAAACAGAGCCGATACGGGATCATACACAGATACTCTATTTTTGTAGGTGCCGATACATACCGATACAGATACCGATACTTTAATATATTAATAAACTAAAAAAAGTAATTTAAGAATGAAAAGATTCTAACGATGAAAAACATTTTTTTTTCATTCCTGTACAAAATACTGAATAGTATCTTATATCTCAATATAGAGATATAGAGAGATAGAATTATATTTTATAATTAATAGATATTAATAGATAATAATGCACCCATATATATATTATATGTTTGTCGTTTATTTTAAAAAATATTCCCATTTCATTTCCCAGTACTAATTCACAAAGTTTAAGCTCTAGCTTTTAATGTTTTAACTCGAATTAAATTTACGACGAAAGTCCTTTACACTAGATACATATACACGAATAAAGAATGAAGAAGAGACCATCAATATATAGAGATTATATAAGCTATATAAAACATGAATATAAAATAGGAGTTAGTATGATACAAATATATAAAATATATAGTAGATTAAGCCTTCTCACTAGTATCTGGCGAAAGACTGTTCTTTTTGGGGTGTTTACAATATTAACTATCTCAACACATAATAGAAAATATAGAGAAGAGGTGCTAGATATAGACATGAATAATGATATAGAGCCATATATAGCCACAAAAAACCGATGAAAGGATTCTCTCATACATATAGAGAGATATATATACGTAGAGCCTCATAATATTATACAGAGATAGAATAAAAATATATAAGATATAGATCTATCACTCAGTTTTTTTTAAGAATGAGGTCTGTTGGATGTGATTCTTTGACAGGTGATAGAATAAGACAATACGCGCCACATGAACTTATAAGTCTAACATATCCAAATCCTCACCTTCAGTAGGTTTATTTGCTGAAAAGCCACAATCGTCACTATCAGGTGGCTGTTCTGATTGCACGACGCTTGCAGATAGGCGGCTTCCCTTCCTTCTGTCTCTTTTATTATTTTTTTTTTTTTTTTATTTTTTTTGTAAGACCCCTACGCAGCTCTGCGGTTATGCTATTATTTATATGCATTTATAGAAGTTAGGTTCATCGTCGAAGGTGCCATCTATTGGCTCGGGGTTTCCGAGTAAGCTTGGATCTATAAGAACCTTTTATTTTTTATTTTTTACAGATTGTCACCCCCAAGACCACCAGCCCGCCTCACGGGCAAGCCTATTCAAGGGTGGGTGTTGAACGTCAAGAATCCTCTCCAAATTAGCCGATTGAAGCAGACGGCAGGCTTTAAAGTGAGGGAAATTAATTGAGTAGGAAACACAGATGGAAGAGAATTCCACAGAACATAGGTGGCAGGAAGAAAGAAGCACCGCAGCGACAGCAGTTACTAACATCAACACAACAGCAACACAAAAATCATGTGCGACACAGTTTCCCTTGTGCTAGAGGCAATCGTAAAGGTGGTGGTACGCAAGTGGATGTTCCCGAGCAATTGCATGTTACAGGTACATAAAAAAGGGATATAAGACCAAACGGCGCGCAAATATAAAGGGTCAAGTGAACTAGAAATAAGGACAGTTTTAAGTTATTTGGGCCTTTGCTGACCTATCCAAAGCCGGTGAACCAGAAGCCGAGCCCCACATATAATGAGAGCAGTTATCATCAGGGCGGATGAGACCTGTATAGGTGGAGTAACTGAGAGAGGAAAAAAAGTCTCGTCTAAACAAAACTCCAGTTTCTTTGAGGACGCCCTAGCAACTGCCACTGTGATTTGAGGTTCAAAATTTTTTGTTTTGTTAAGGCCAAAGGATGTTTTATATTGTCACAGGAGAGACGAAGGAGAAAACGTCGAAGAGATAGATAAAGTTGAAGTTGTTTAGAGAGAGAGATTTGTAGAAGTTGGGTGTTTTAAAGAATTAAATTTCAAGAGCTTGAGACGACCCCCTGAAATTCTATCCAGTTCAGCGAGAATAGAATCGGAAAGATTAAGACGAGAGGCATTCTAGAAGTAAAAGAGGGAGCAGAATTGATATTAGTTGAAGAATGCAGGGTCAAGTCATCGACATATGAGTTGATAGAGTTAGATGTCAGGTGAGAAGATATGCTGATTGAAAGCAGGATATAAAGTAGGAGATAAACGAACTGAGGAACCCACTATTGACAAAAAAGAAGTCGCCACCATCAACAAACAGCCAAATAGTTTTTGACAAAGAAAGCTAGAAGACGAAAGCACAGAGAAGATGAAAACCGACCAAAGGAAACTTCGAGAGCATTCGACGCGTGCCAATACCACGGTCAAATGCTTTGGATATGTCAGCGCCACAACAAAAGAATGCCGAAAACCATAAATCTGTTAATAGGAAAGTATTCGCCAGTAGAGTCTCTAGCAACTGAAAAAAAGCCCGAAGTGAAGAGGATTAACAGTCAGAAAGAAGGGAAATGAGATTTCAGATGATCCAAGAAGTGAGAGTTGATAAGGGTTTCAAAGATTTTGAATAGAACAAGTGAGAGCTTAGGGCGATATTTTGGAAGGATCAGAGCAGCATCATTTTTTTCGGAATAGGTTGGACATATGCCCTCTTCCAACACTGAGGGAAAGTACTAGAGACCATAGAGAATATAGTTGACGAGGGGCGGGGTCGGCACTGAAGCACACTCCTCAAAATTCGGAGAGAGATGCCATCGGGCACCCGCCTTCCTAGTTCATAGATATAGGAAGCTCATGCACCGATCAATATGAAATGAAACAGGTAAGGCATAGGACACTGAGAGGAGAAGGAGTGGAGGAAGAGGAATACCTGACTTCCAGGGTTGAATAAGAGGAAAATAGGAGGCCAAGAAGAGATATTGGCCTTTAGTTGGAGTAATTACAACCAGAATCATCAGAGTGACAGAGAGGAAGGATGATATACGAAGTTGTTAGAGATGTTTTTGGCAGAGGCCAGAAAGATTTGTCAGTAAGGGAACCAAGGAGGTCAGCGCATTTGCGTTTAATGAAAGTCCGTTTGGCTCGTGAACGAGTATCCCTGAACGATTTCTAGCTGAAATGAAAATTAGCAAGAGCGCTAGGAGAACGAAAATTTTTCCACTGAATAAGCATTGTCTCTAGCTGAATGGCCAAGGAAAAGCACGATCGAACCAATGGATTTTTGAGGAGAAAAAGATTTAAGTTCAAGAAGAAATTTTGTATTTTCCTGCTCATGATTAAATTACTTTCCATTAATCGCAGGAATCTGAAGGTCTTAAGAGTCAAAAGAGTCACTTCAGATTTAATAGTTAGCGTAGAAGTAACGCATTGCCCCCCAATCCCCGATCAAAGTGCCAGAAAACCGCATAGGGCAGGACGGAGATGTTGGAGAGAAATATTAAATTAAGTGATATATAGTTGTGGTCTAAGATTACCGATGGAAGCGTAAGGTGGTGTATTTTATAGGAGAGAGGGACTCAGTGGTGAACAAAGGTCAAGTGTGTTCAGAATCGGTTGGGACGATCCGGAATGTGTGTAGGTTATTTAATCAGTTACTTCAGATCCAGATCGTTGAGGATACTGAATGATTCGGCTTCCTCCCAACTATATCAGTACGAGAGGGAACCCAACAATTAAGTTTTGTGTACATTGAAATCCCTAAATAGAGGACCTCAGTATTGGATGAGAAGATATAAATCTCGTGAGAATGATTAAAGGTAATCAAAAACTCGCATTGCAAATAGGGCACGTTAGAACAAAGTAAGAGAAGCATGAAGAACCATCATTCGTACCAACAAGGCAATGAAAGATATTAAGTCACATAACTTGTGAAGTGGATGTCTTTACAAGTCCTCGAGACGTGTTATAGGAATGTTATATTTACATAGGCACATATCCACCTTCAAACGGAAATTATAAAATAAGTTATAGTGGATATAAACGAGTTTGAAGGATGAATTCTTAGCCATCTGGGTCTCAGACAAGAGCATAAAAGTAGGTTTAGAGTTAGAGAGGTAGTATTACCAATGGATGCGAAGTTAGAGTGCAAGCACTGAAATGTTGGTAAAAGTCAAAGAAAGCTCACGCTGTGCAAACTCTTATCGCAAAGCACGCACACGCATACGCACACGCAACGCAAACGCACACGCAAACAGCAATCAGAGAAAAAAAACAGACAGAAACAATAGACAAAAACCAAAGGGAATGAGGAAAATTTTATTCGTACGCTAAAACCTATTTTAAAACGATAAAACCTATTAACAGCAAATATCTAAAATATGAAATAAATATGAAAATATAAAACACTCACGCACTCACAAGCTCTCACGAAATTGCGTACAAAAAAAAAAAAAAACTATTGATCACTAAAAAAGTAGAAATTGTTAAATTATAATAATGGTGCCAAATAGCTAATTTTAAGCTTGAAAGAGCAATGGAGAACGCTAAGAATCTAAGTTAAAAAGAAGTCGAGGAAAAAAAAAACATAACTTGGTACTAGCTATTTATTCGAAACTAGATTATTATTGAATCTAAAGTTTCTCATAATTTTTCGCCAAAAAGTAAGAAGTATCGGCCATTTTAACCGATACCGATCCCGATACCGATACTTACGGATTAACCGATAACATATCGGTACATCCAATATATATATATATATATATAATATAATATATATAATATATATATTATATAGTATATATATATTTTATATATAATAATATAATATATATATATTTATATATATATATATATATTAACTATATAATATTTGAAGTTAGCTACATCACTTTACAAATAAACTTTATATGTTGGTTAATTGAATTACAAGAATAAATTTAGCTTTAACAATTCAATTTTTAACCTTAATACAAATAAAATTTGGTTAGTTGTATGTATCTTTCAAAAGGCATCATGATATGTTGGAGCTTGGAGATGGAGATTGTAAACTTGGGAATAAATGACACGAAGATCTTCATCAACATTTTAATCGACTAGAAATATGATTAAGAACGAACTGTGGAACAACAGTGTAGCATAGTTCTAATAATAACAATACAATAATAATAAATTACTAATAATAAGTTTGATCAGTAATATATTAATATAATAATATAATAATAATAATAATAATAATTCAATAATAATGTAATATTTTATTATTATTAGAAAATCATAACTACATAATAATATAATTTGTACATACCAATTAGATCCAAAGACAAAAACATTTAGATATCAAATTGTATTCAATGATTATTTTATATAAAAGTTAATATTATAATCTAAAGACTATACATTACAAATTTGTAACTGAAACTTAACTTTATTAATCAATATAATGTTCGAAATAGAGTTTGTTGGAGTCACTACAGATACCTTCGCTCAAGAAGACGGAAAGTATCTGGTTTAATACGGACGCCCAATCGCGAGGAGAATACAGAGAGAAGAGAAGAAAAGACACAGAAGGGAAGCTTTCACAAGAGGGAACGTCAGGAGGAAAAGGTAAAATGTCAGGAGGTAAAGCAAAATCAAGGATAGGAGATAAAATTCGGAGGAAGAAAAGACAAGGAAGGCATGTGATGGGAAACAGAAGAAGTAGTGGCGGTAATAGAAGGACTAGTAGAAGTAACAGAAGGTGGAACTGTAGTGGTAACTACAACAGCCTCGTGTAGAGAGAAGACAAAGGAATAATTTCTGAAGGAAAAGATGGAAAAACGGAGGAAAGAGACCAATGTCAGAATACATCCAAACAGAAGAACTCATCCAGAACAAAAGAATTATCGTAAACAGATTTATCAAGAAGATCAGACTCGGAAGAGTCAAGGGAAGCAGGTTTAATACGTTCACGAAACATTTCCACAGAAGTTCCATATTGAGAAAAAATGAGGCTGGGACGAAGAACAAGATAAGGACCAGTATAAGAAGGTTGTAAAGAAAAATGAGAGTCATGACGAAGAAATAAATGAGTAGCAGAATCTAAATTCTTGGGTAAATAAACAGCAGTAGATTGGGAACGAGCAGGAGAAGGAAGAAAAGAAACAATAGAACGAAGCTTAGAGAGAAAAGAAGAATAATCTGGAAAAGGAAGGTCAATAGAAGAAGACAAAAAAATCACAGGAAGACGCAAGGGTGAACCATAGACTAGTTCAGCTGCAGAAGATTTCACTCTTCTTTTAACCGGAGACCGAGACCAGCAAAACCAAGAGGAAGATTCTCACACCAATGTTGGCGGATCTAGGGGAGCAGCGCAAAGCAGCCTTTAAATGGCCGATGAAAGGCGCTCGAATGTAATCAGAAACTATATAGTATGGAAATGGATATTTTCAATGCCCAGGAGAGATAAAGAATCACGCAAAGATGCGGAACGAAATTGTGGGCATTATCAGTCGAATCATGAGAAGAAGCACAAACGAGCCACCAATTAGTAAGATGCCTGTTAGCAATCTTTTCCGCAGTAGGAGCAAGAAAGAGGAATAACTTCAGGCCAACGAGTTTTCTTGTCAACCATAGTCAATAAATAGTACACCCACGCGGGCGGAAGAGGGCCGCAAAGATCAAGATGACAGACGATCAAACGACAAGGAGGGTAAAGGAATGACCTAAAGGAGGTTTTGTATGTCTAACTGCACTTTGGTTTTTATGACAAGCATACTGAACGAGCCCAAAACGAGATGTCAGTATGCATGTTGGGCCAAATAAAAGAGAGGATAAAAGTTTTCTTGAGAACCACGAATACAGATGAGAAAGAGAGAAAACTGTTTTTCGAAAACGCAGAAAGGACAAACGGACGAGGACTCTGCCAGTAGAATGTCAAAAAATTAAAGGAAACAGTAGAATCAGGTAAAGAAGGTTTGAAGTTGTAGAAAGTATCAGCAGGAAGAATAAGATCATCTCCCATTTGAGCAGCCGACATAGCGAGTATCTAATGTAGTCAAGGCATAACGATTAACTGGGATAACAGTCAAGAATCAGCACTAGAGTTACTCAGACCAGGAAATGGGAACGAGATCAGTAGTAATTGGGGCAATAAAATTCCAGATGACGAAATTCACGAGGAGAATAGTGTAAAGAAACAAAAGTAATAGCAGAAGTGAGTGGTTTATGATAACGTGAGAACAAAAACTGAGACCTTCAAAAAAATATCTAAATATTTAATTGAAGAATATCCAGCAAATAGCTCATCGACGCAAAAGTACTATAAGCGAGTGCACGCAGAGGAAGTGTTCTGAGAATAAAAAGTGAGAGGCAGCCAAGCACATTCTATGCAGTGCTCTAAGTGAAGCTCACAGCAATAAATCATGTCGTCTACAAATAGCGAGTTTCAGCACGTGTTCAGAAAACAAGAAGAGTGTTGTTGACCAATAAAGTTTTACTCTGTTCAAAGCTACAAGCGCATCAGTCATTAACCATTGTGAGCTGGCCTGAAAGGCGAACGACTTGACAAGCAAGCAGCTGACTGGAGCTATATGGCAGCAGCTTTGGGGAGGAACGACGATAAAATTAAGCGAGACCTGGTAAGGCACGAAGAATTCTTTCTGAGTGGTTAGGAAGGGATAATCCATGAGCGCGAATAGCAGAACCACGAATCAGTCGTGGAGAAAGACGAAGCAAATTTTATGGCAAGAATGAAGAGAAGACGCAGCCCAAATGCATTTTCTCGGAAATTAACACAGAAGACCAGCCTGAGATAAACGAGAGAAAACAAGTCGAAGACTGAGAAAAGATGCTCTCCGGAGAAAACGAGAATGAACTAATAGCTCATCAATGTAAGCAATACAAGGGTAAAGCACGTAAAACTGATCTATCAAACGTTGAAAAGTAGCACTGCCATTACGAAGACCAAATGGCATAAAATTATACATGAAATTGCCAAAAGGAGTTGCAATACAAGTTTTAGGACGATCATCAGGAATAACAGGAATTTGAAGGAAGGCAGATTTTAAGTCTAAGAGAGAAAAAATGGTGCATCAATTTAGAGAGAAGTAAAATCATGAAGGTGAGGAAAAGAATAAGTATCAGCAACAGTTTTTAGAAATTTAGTACCTGGTAGTCCCATAAAACGAAAGAATCTTGCCTTTTTTTCAACAATGTGAAGCAGGAGAAGTAGAGGGGAAACATCACTTTTCAGAAGCATGTCAAATTCAGCACGTGCAACGTTTAACATTTCTGGAGAAAAGTCTGGGAGCCTTGCAAACAGGAGGACTAACCTTTGTCTCTGTAATGCATTACATGGTGAGACGTAGGAGAAGATTAGAAATAGGCTGGATTAAGTCAGAAAATTCAGAATGCAAAAGAGCGTGAGAAAATAAGAGGGAGGAATCAGGAAGATTGTACCATAATAGAAGAACAAGAGGAGGAATCAGGAAGATAGTGTCATCAAGTAGACGACTATTGCCATGTCAATAGAATATTGAAAGATTAAAAATCAGCACCAATGATATTTTGTGTAACATCGGGCAAGAGAAAAGTCCAACGGAAAGAACGACGCAGTCCAATAGATAAAAGGAGTTTTTCACCATAGACAGCAATGCTAAGAAGCATTGCAGCGCCGTAAATGCGAATACAAACAGGCGGAAGAGAAGACAAAACCATTGAAATTCAAGAATAGAGAACTACTGCCCGGGTCATTCATTTAAACACATTTAAAATGACCATGAATATTAGTATAAGCTTTGTAACCTGGAAGAACAGCATTAACTTCAGGAATTAAAAGAATAAGAGAACAACAAAATAGGAGTATAACTGAAACGTTATAAGAAGAACGGAATGACGAAATAAAGATAAAGTAAGAATATGGAGTGATCAGAATATGCATTGAGGAAATGTCAAGGAGGAGCGGAATGATCTACGGTCCCCCGAGTGGAGTTTCCCTGAAGAGAATTGTAGATTTAAAATTACAGGGAGGAATGCAGTTACGTGCTCTAACACCAAAATGATAATGATAGTAGCATAAAGGAGAACCCTGAGGAGGTTGTGGCAAGAACGGGAAGGTGAAGGAGAACGAGATCTAGTGCGAGATGATGCAGATTGCTGACACTGACAACGAGAGATATACTTCATTATTTTTTGGAAGAGAAATCAAGCTCTTGAAATTCAAATATATGCAAAAATTATTATTGTTAGAAAATACTTGAAGATTGAAGAGATTCGGGTGAAGAAGTAAAAGAGAAGATTATAAGGGTTACGTGAAGAAGATTTTGAAAATTTATGCTAGAATAAATTTATTGGGGGCTGGAAAATGGGAAGAGAATCTTCCAAGTTTATTTCTCTCGGTGATAAAGGAGACTTTTTTATACCATTATGTTTGACGTTTTTGAAGAGACAAGGCGTCACCATGAGAGAGCAAGGGAAGTACTCAACAAAAGCGGAAGAGGTCCAGGAAAAGAGTTGCGAAGAAGAGGATTCGGTTTACTATCAGCAGGGGACCAGAAATAGGAGGGGCTACAGGTAAGAAACTGTGAAGGAAGACGATCACCCAAGACTTATGTTTTAACAATTCATGAAAACGGGTAGCCTCAGAAGGAGAAAGATGGCGACGCAATAATTCACAAAGAGTAGAATAAGGAGAGAGAGAGGAGCTGATTGAAGGTAAAAGATTAGGAATTGATTTCTGAACTTCATAGGGAATGGAGAGCAGAAAAGCATTAGCCTTATCAATTTCTGTGGGAAGGGAAGCAAGGAAAATGTCGAATCGTAAAATCAACATCATCTCTTCGAAATTGCGGTGGGGTCAGACGAGGAACACGCGACATAGGCCAGGTAGTCGCCGGCAAAGGTGCAGAAAGAGGAGGAGGCGGTGGAGTACTCTGCTGATGTAGGTTTTTGTTGATGTTGAGACATCAATAATTGATGATTCAGCGATTGTTGTAACAGATATTTTGTTGTTGTGGATCATACAAAGGCGGAGGATAGATAAATTTGGAGTGAAGAGAGGAGAGGGAATAATTGAAGAGTTATGTGAGACAGAATCACGAATGAAAATATAATAATGAAGGTGGAGATAATAATTTAAGATCTGAGGTTTTAACAAACAAAGTTGGATAACGGACTAAGTAGTAAGTTAGTGTAGGTGAGGTAGTAAACTTACAAGAATTCTGAACAGCAGTTATATATAAGAAGCAAAGAACAAACATTAGTTATAATGGTCCGCTGTCATAAGTTCATTTAAAAGATGCTAGTTATATTGCGTTTGGAACATATGTATTAAAGAAGATATACTTGATAATAAATAAATGATAAAGTTAACGAAAGGTATAGGATATGCTAGAATCGATATTTATTTGTCTTTAGGAGACAAGGGATATGGAATAGAAAAGATCACTGGACGAATTAAAAGGGATGGTCAGTGTGATTTAGACGCAAGTGGTTTCTTTGAATTGAGCGAGATAAAGATTGGTGTCTTAGAGAGACTATTCGCAAATAATGTTAAGTTTTTTGTGTGGTCGGGCGAGTAATGAAACTTACCCACACGCAACATTAAATGTGGCTATATCAATTCAATTTTTAACCTTAATACAAAAAATTGATTAGTTGGTAGAAAATCATATCAACGCATTGATAAATCACATGAAGGTTCGTGTGTGAATGTACGGGCTGAGACTTTCGTGTCCCTATACCAATTAGGAATAAAAACTGACACGTACTAATGTGTCAATCGCAACGTCTTTAAATCGACTATAGAATAGATTATGAAACGACCTAGGTGGAAACCAACCAGGTTGATATTTATAATGCAACAATACAATAATAATATAATATACGTCCAATGTATAATAATAATGAATCATGATGAGATATAGGTATTAATGATAATTAATAATATATAGAAATAATAATGAGATATAAGTAAAGGATAATTAATTCGAAAGCTAAAAGAGATAATAAGAGATAGAATAATAGAATAAATCAAAGCACACTCTACCTCAATACTAATACTAATAATTTTGATATAAGAAATAGATGGGCGAAAAAATAAAGAAAATGAATAATCATAATATATAATAATAATTGACCATTTAATACGCGAACAGCTAATTTATGATTAATCAGGAAATCGTATTAATGGGAGATTTAATTTTGATTTACTCAATAAAGCTGCGCGAGGTATAAAAAATACAATTTATTAAAGATATCCATAAACAGGAAATATTAAATTCAAATATTAATGGGAAAAAGAAAATAAGTAGTGTCACTACTAGAATGAGTTTATAATATAGTAGTTAGATTGTAAGAGACTATAGTTGAGTATCGCTATATAACATGTTAAAATGCTTGTTATTATTTAAATTTGGTAATGTGTATTATACGTAGTGGCGTTATATTGTGTATAAGTTCTACGAGCATATTTATCTATTAGAAAGGCTATATGATAATATTATAAGAAGTTTTAGTATTTATGTATACTAAAAATTATTTATGTGAAGTAAAACAATATTCGTTTTCATTTGATAATTATGATAGATGGAGGAGGATATAAGTCACGGTGTAGTCTAGATCGAGCGAAGACCTACATAATTGATGTTTGGGTGATTTCTAGGAGATTAGTAAAGATTGTATATATATTATATACGTTAGTTATAAGAAATGATTTGAATATAATATATAATCTAATTTGAATGGTGCAAGTCGTGCCATGTGTATAATTATATAAGATGTAGTTATAACATGAAAGTTGACCTTTCAGTAGGGTTATCTGGGAAATTTAATAACATTAGGACTTAGTTTTATTCTATAGTTAATAATAATTGGTCAATAGTAGTAAATTTAGATTATTTCACGTAATCAAGATAGCATCAAGAATAAAATAAGTGATTGCACATAAGTATTAAATTGTTCAATAGATATACAATTGTAGCAAATTACAAATATTCAATTATAGTAAGAAATTAATTATATTTCCATTAACTGAAATGTTTTTAATTATAAATGTTTATAAACGGTTTGTAATAATTAAACTAATTTGCTTTATTCAAATTAATTAAAGTTTTCATAACGGTTGCCTTTTTAGTGAGAGCTTGAACAAGGGATAAAGTGTCTGGTTGCCAATCCTAAGCCAGGGATTGAGAAAGTATTTCTTATCATTAACTATGAGATAGTCAGTTTCATTAGGAAGATCTAAACTATCTAAACATTAATGTGGATCTTATAAACTTAAAGCGACCATACTCTCAGGATACAAAGGTTAGAATGCTTTTATTAACATCTAAAATGAGTAATATTTTCAATTATTTAAAAACTATGAATGAGTTTTGATTATTTATATAAGTCATACAAGCATAAAAATAATACTCAATTACAAGCTTCCTATGGTCTGTGGGGGAAGAAGAAAAGAATAAGATTAGATAACGAATATAATGATTTAGGTATATTGGAAAATGACTACAAGATACTACATTAGAATAGTGTAGGAAAAAGCAAGAGAACTACATATAGTATACGTAGAAAGAATCGGCCGACAGAGTCGTCTCAAAGAGACGTAACAAGGGTGTTACGGCTCGACAACAAAAACAAACAATAGGAATGAGCAGACGCCTAGAGGCTCTAAGGTATCTTTTACAGACTATCACAGTTTAAATCAAAAAATAGTCTAGTTAAAGAGACAGCAAACGGGATCCATTGAAGATTAACCCAAACAGAAAGCATCAGACAACAACCATCTAACAAGTCAGTACCGTGCTGACGTGGGAACCTACATATATATTTCGGTATATATAAGTACTATTTTTTGAGTTAAGTAACGCATCGAACAATCACGGGCTCCAGAAGAAGGTATGGCCAACACTGGGTTGAATAGTGCAACTTCCATTGTGTTGAGGTCCTAGCATATATATTAATCTGTTATAGGTATAATATTATATATATTATATAATGATTTCGTTCGAAATATTTTTTTTACTTATATATTATTATATTTTAGTATATACTATATAATTATATATATAATACAAGAAGACTAACTAATTTAGAGGAAGCTAAATTTGATTTAATGAATAGGATAAATGAAAAATCAAATGAGGTAAGTCGTAGGTGTTTATTGTTCACTTTAGCACTTTTGGCTTTAAGATTTAAAAATTTTATTGAAAAAAAAAATCCTATTTTCTGGAGAAATTAATATTTTGTAGTTAATAATATTTATTGTTTATGGTTTGGATGTATTTACTACTACTTCTGTATATAGAGATCTTTATTCAATTTTTATTTCAATTAACATTGCTCTAAATCAGGATCAGTCAACCTTTCATATACCATGCAAAAATAAAAAATTGTGAATAAGTTTAGATGAGTTAACAAATGCAATACGGAAATAAGGAATTATATAGCTTCACTAAAATCATCCCATAAGTCTCTCTCACTTTGCAATTCTTTCACAAACCAATAACAACTTTGATACTGAAAATCTTTAGGAATCAATATCAAATAAGCCAGTTCTTAAACATCTACTTAATAAAGATAGCGGTCCGTTTCACCTGCAATTGTTTTGGTTATAAATTTTGTAATTATAATAGTGTTATTATTTAGACTTCAACTGCCTTTTACCTACAAGTTGCGTAAGCATTATTACCATGTTTGTCCTGAAGATGGGAATTACTGTTTCCCGAAACGCCGACAAGATTTCATTATATTTATCCAGAACAGTTAACTAATTCTGATTTCACATAAAATACGTTTGTATTTAAATAAAACAAAAGATTCAGTGCTCAGAATTATATTTTATTGTCCTTCCACCAAAATGTTGCAGCGCATCTGGTTCTGTTATTGATTATTATAATAGTATTTATAATATATAATATATAGGATATTATATATATACTATTAAAATTTTAGTTTTTATATATATTATATTCATATATAATTATATTATTTATATATATATATAGTATAAATATATATAATATTATATATATATATGATATATATAATATATATAATTTTCTTTCTTTTTTTTTATCTTCTTTTTGTTAGGAGTAAGGTGCGTGAGGAGCATCGGAAAAGAAAAGCAAGTAGAAGAAATGACAAAAGTCGAAAAAAAGCCCAGCCTTACGACTACCATTAATTAGTGAGAATCGTCGCGTCAAAAATCACCTAAAGCTTCCAGGGACAGCGATGGACCGCTCATATGGTAGATCGTCAAGTAAGGGGTTCATCTCTTGGCCCAGGTGGGCAAAACCATACCCCTCACAATCCGCCGCCATTCACTCCTGTTATACACCTTCTTCTCGCCTCTACCACAAATCAATTTTCATCCTTCAAACATTCGTTACTGACTAATCCACTTTTTCTTCGGTCCCCCAGCCGGCTGGTTCCCAAGACACTCGCCTATTCATCGCTTACCAACCGCCATCATCATGATGATTCATGATGATGATGAATGAATGAATGAAGTATTATATATAGTATATATATATATATATTATATATATAATATATATATATTATATTATATTATATATATATATATATATTATAGATATATATATATATAATATATATAATATATAGTATATATATATGATATATATATATATATATATATATATAGTTAGAAATACAGAAAAATGAAAATAAAATGATGGAAGAAAAAATATCAAATTTAGAAAGTCAGGTGGCAGATTTACAAAGCATAAAGAGGGATTTCGACCTTCGTGAAACGATGTTGCATCAGTCGGTAGCAAATAATAAGGTAAATATATTTTATTATTATTATTATTATTATTATTATTATTATTATTAATTATTATTATTTATTATTATTAATTATTAATTATTATTTTATTATGTATTATTATTATTATTATTATTAATTTGGTTTTAATAGTGAAATGTCTTTTTTATTGATATATTATGCATCATCTCTTCTTTAGTTCAGTCCTTTGTGCCATATAAAGAGACAGGCACCTCAATTAAATGTCTTTCACATCCTTCCACGAATACATAGTTGGGGGGACACCTCAATAATTTAGTGCCAGTACATGCAAAAGCCTTACTTTTAGCCTCCTACATTTCTTTCTGGGGTATTTGTGTGTGGAAATTGAAGAAAAAATTATTAGTAATTATGAGATGAAAAGTTTTGTGCAGGAAAAAATTATAATTTCAGGAGTTGGAGTCAAGATTGGATTGTCTGAAGGAGCAAGAAAATAAATTGCACTTATTTGAAGACACGATTATGAAGCTTCCTTTACTCCAAAAAGAAATCACAAAATTAAAGGAAGAAAACAATATGCACAAGTTAGTCATTATTTACCTTATTAATTTGTAGCACATTAGTAGTACTAGTACAGTACACATAGTAGTAGTAAAAGTTACCATAATATAGGAAATTTTTTAGTATTATTAAAAGTTTCTAAAGCAAGTGTAAGGAATTTTTCGTTATTTTTTTTTTATTATTATATAATTAGGTAACTTATCCATTATGGTAAGTGGTAACTAGGGAATTTTTTTTTTGGTGGGGGAGGGAGTGTCTTAAATCCTTTATCTGAAAATTCAGTAAGCCTATTTTTATTTCTCCTGCCTTCCTCACCCACCACGTAGTTACGCCTATGAATATATTTGATTACACTTCAACAAATTTTGGGAAGTTGAATGTTACGGTGAGGAGAATATGATTTAGTTATATTTTTTGGGTCGCAGAATACAAAAATGATGTCTTGAATTGTTTGATTAGCTCTTGTTTGCAAGATATTGGCACTAGCTATAATATTCATGTTGCAAAGAAATATTAAAGATTTGAACATAAAATAACTTACCTTAATTGCATCTCCCTTTTGAATGTCTAATGTAGTGTGTTTCAGGAGCATTCCTTTTCAGCATCCAGCAGTAATCACTTAACATAACAGCATTACATTTCCCTTTGTTCCACCACGAAAATGGTCTTGGTAAACACGCTCACCATGTTCATCGCTCACCTCACCACAATTTGGTGGAAAGAAATCCAGGTGTGATTTCAAAAAATGCATTTTTAATGACATATTACAACCAAGTGCTCATTAGCTAGTTCTTTAAAATTTCCAGCTTTGAAATTTCCCAGAAAACCTTGCATAACATTTTTTAGTGACTGTCATTCTGTTTTCTCCTTGACAATTAGCACTGTTTCCAACGGTTGGTCTTTAAATAGATCTCTGATCTGTGGAGCGATAAACACACCTACTTTCACCTTTTTGAAACTCAGCCTAGGGAACTTTCCACGCAAGTGAATGCGGAACCATTTACATCGAAGGCTCTAACAAAATTTTTCACAAGCCCTAATTTTATATGTAGTGGACCTAGGTTGGGGAAGCTAAACTTTGTGTTGCTCTATCAGTGGTTGATGTATAATATTTTTAATCCCAGGAGTTAATGACTCTTAGGGGTCAACACTCTGTAGCATAATGGGTGTCTGGCGCGGCTATCCCACTCGCACAGGAAACAACAGTACTTGCTGTAGCCTGTTTGAAGTCCTAATAAAATAGCAATTACTTTAAAGGCAGCAGACACTTCCCACTGGTATCTCACATAGTCTACTACAATCAGGATGGTTTTCATTTTTGTATGTTTCTTTTGTTTTGGTCGTATACATTACCGGAATAATGTGAACTCAATTACCGTTATGTAAAAGTACTGCATTA
>JABUQX010008564.1:47500-67011 GCA_015478945.1 Trachelipus rathkii
GGTAAATGAACAGTTTGGAAGGGAGGATGGAATGAGGACTTACAAGGGCATAATAGGAAGCTCTTCTGGGAAGGAAGTGTGAAAGGCTTAAGAATGAGAATAAGAGGGAAAATCTGGTTAGAATAATGAAAGAATGGTGTTTTTGTAACAGAAAATGAGGGAGAAGAAGAAATAAATTGTATTTTAGGTTTTTATGGATTTGCCAACAGGCTTATGATAGGATTAATAGGAAGCTCTATGGCAGTGTTGAAGTATATATGTGTTTGATGTTAGGCTTCTGAATGGAATCAAAAGTATTGTATGACGATAGTGAAGTGTGTGTAAGAATAAATGGTGTCAAAAGTGATTGGTTTTATATTAATAGCTGAGTGAGGCAGGGATGTGTTATGTCTCCTTGGTTATTCAATTTCTATTTGGATGGGGTTATTAAAGAGTTAGAGATGGGGGTGGCAGGAAATGGTGTTAGAATGATGGAGAAGGAAAGTGAGTGTAGGGTGCCCTACGTATTATATGTGGATGATTTGATTTTGTGTGGTGAATCTGAAGAGAGTTTGAGAGGATTGGTAGAGAGATTGGGCAGGGTGTAGAAAGTAGGGGTTTGAAAGTAAACGTGGATAAGAGCAAGGTTATGGTTGTGAGTGAGGACAGTCCTCAGTGTGAAATTATGTTAGATGATGAGCATCTGGAACAAGTGTCTGACTTTAAATATTTAGGATATGTTGGATGAAAAGGGAACGGATGATGCAGAGTGTAGTAGGAAAGTGAATGGCAGGAAGGTGGCTAGTGCAATAAATCGTTGGTGGATGTTAAAGGGGACTAAGTCTTGAGTGCCGCTAGAGTCTTACATGAGGGTATGTTTGTTACCTGTGTTAATGTATAGTAGTGAGACTATGGTCTGGAATAAGAGGTATAGATATAAATTTCAATGTGTTCAGTGTTGTGAATCGACTGGGAGACCGAAGCAAAAGTGGATTGTGTCATTAAAGGAATGTCTGGAGGAGAGAAATGTGAGTTTGTCAGAGACTCAGAGGTGAGAAGAAAGGTGCGTAATAGGAGTGAATGGCGGAGTTTTGGGAAGGGGTATGATTGTGGCCCACCTGGGCCAAGGGATGAACCCTACACCGACGATATACCATAGTGAGGGTTTGTCGCGGTCCCATGAAGCTTTAGGGTGGATTTTCTGACTGCAACGAGTTCTCACTAATAGGTATAGAGGGGGCGGTAAGGCTGGGCTTTCTTTTCGACTTAGGTCATATTCTTTACTAGTTTTCTGTTTCCGGTGCATGTCACACGCCTTACCCCCAGTCTTGGGGAAAAAAAGGGTATATGATATATATATATATATATATTATATATATATATATATATATATATAATATATATATATATATATATATATATATATATAATAATATATATATATATTATAATATATATTGACTAGATACCAAAGCTGGGGTATGTCGCGGGTCCACCTTAGGGTGGATTTTGTCTGCGACGGGCCTCACCTAAGTTGTGTGAAGGGAAGGTGCATAAGGGGCTTTTCTTTCGACCTTACGTCATTTTTCTATACTTAACTCTTCTATTTCTGTGACATGCTAACGCAATTCCACTTCCATCTGTGGGAAATGAAGGGAGGATATATATATATATATATATAAATAATATACCCTATACATATAATTGTATATCTGTACCCTATGATATTATATATATATATATATATATATATATATATATATAATATAATACATAATATACATATAATATAAATACATATATATATATATATATATATATTATATATATATAATATATATATATATATATATAAAATAAAGGTAGTGTCTTATTTGTAGTGTAATTGTAGAATTGAAAATAAATTATTTTCATGTTGTAAGACATGCTTTTTTATAATGATTAATTAACAGGATTTAAGTGAGGAGTACGAATCGGTCATAATGAAAGAATTTGAGTTTGAATATCTTCCTCCTGTGTCTGAATTTTTAGATATTCTTAAAAACCTGAAAAAGAGAGATGAAGAAATCGAACAGTCTGTAAATGAACTAAGGCGAGTATGGTCAAAGTAAAGTAATATTATTACTACTTATTATTATGTATTTATTTTATTTTCTCACAATAATATCTATTTTGCTAATTTTTTTTGTTTTGTTATTAATTCTATAATGCTAAATATTGGATAAACTACAAAATTGAGTAAAAATGCTGATTCTTTTGCTTATTCTTGAAGTTTTATGTATTTTATACCCAGAGAAAGAGTTACATCAACCAAATTTCAGTCTTAAGGCTTTTGGGTCGCGAAACGATAGCTAGCAAAACTTGACTTTTAATTTTTCTCCATTTTTTTTTAACAATATCTTTTAAATATTTGTTTCTGAACTCGTTATTGACGCCTACTACTTTTGGACTTTTACCTAAAGTCTCATTTTTAAGCTAATTTTTTTTTTTTTAAATCTTAAAAGGTTTTGACAAACTGATTATTTTTTTTTAGTTAAAAGTCGAAAAAAAAATTGTTGCAGGGCAAAAATTTTGATATTCTTAATTTTTTTATTGTTATAAGTAAGATTTCATCAACAATTAATTACTCTATAGATATATCATTTATAAGAGGAAGCAAATTTGAAATATGTTTGAAATTTTAGCTAAATTTAAAAATTTGGACTTTCTCTATCTTACCATAAAATTTAAGAATTAATATTATGATTTTATTTAATCTTATTACATATACGGTAACTATATGTATTTGTATTATCACCTAATCATAAGTTTTATTATTTATATTATAATTAAATTATATAGGTGCACAACTACAAATAATTTATGCTCATGAATGTTGTGTACAAAGAGTGACGGTGGTTATATTAAATGTTTAAATTAAAACGTGAAATTTTCTTTGAAAGTTATATTTATATATTATATTTATAGTTATATTTATATTTGTTACTATTGAAGAAATTTTAAAAATATCTTTGGAATAAGAAAAAGAGTATTTAAAGACGAAGGAAATTTAAAATCTGAATGAATAAATCAAAAGAATTTATGGTTCAATTTTAGTCTGTGATGTTACAGTATTTGGATACTTATGAAGAGATAAAGCCATCAAAATTTGTAAAATAATTTTGAACAGTGGGAAGAATGGGAACTGAAATTAGCTTTGATTTCGAGTTAAAAAGATCTTTTTAATACCATTTAAAAACTAGATTTTTTTTGTTTTGGATGAATAGATTTAATACTAATGTTATATACTGCTTAAAAATAATGTTCATTCATAGCAAGGCAAACCTGGCTAGGCAAGTTTTTTTTTTTTTAAAGTTAAGGTTTAAAGTCTTGAAGCTAAGGAAGCACGTTAATTTATTTTGGAGTAATACAAACAATCCGCTACTAACGGCTTTAATTAAAAAATCTTTTAAGTAAAAATCTATTTTATGTGAAAATTCTGATTAATTATAAATGGGTAACGTCTGAAATTAATCTAGTTTAGGTGTATACCTATCTTCTTATTAAATTAAGCTAAAACTTGAATAAAATGTTAACTTCTAGAGTCAACACAGTTAAAATTTATCTAAGGTTTATATATAAAATACACATTATATATTTAAATAATGTATATATTAGAAAATTAAATTTAGCTCATTTATATGTTCGCACGAAATATTTAAATCGCGCAAATCTGACCACCTATGGATTTGCGATTCCTATTACTATATACATATTATATATATATAGTAATTCTACACTTTAATCTTTATTCAATAGTTCATGATAAGGAATTTACTATGAATATATAATATATTAATATATAATATATAATATATATATATATATATATTCAATAGTTCATGATAAGGAATTTGCTAGAAATTAATTATTTATCAATAATTTTATAAATTATCAGGAAATTTTATCTTAAATTAGAATATTATTGTAAGTTTATTTAATTTTAATGAATAATAAAAAAAATAGTCCTCAATTTTGGTAATTCTACACTTTAAAGAAGAAAGGTTATTCCGTGCTTGGCTGCTGTGAAGTTTGCTGTAGCGATGAGGCTGGTAGCGTGCATTTTTCCCTTTGATGTATCTAGTCTTCTGCAACTTATTTTTTATAGTTTTTCGTTTACTTGATTTTTGTTTTCTATCCTCTTCGGACTACGAGATTTTTTTGTTTCGTCCTTACCCGCTGATTTCGACTGATTTTTCTGACTATACTCTGGTTATTGTTCTCGCACATCAATCAGTTTTCATATCTGTCTATTTCCTTGTGTCTATTTTGCATCCAAATAATTTTACTTTGACTTTTGCAAATTATTTTATCCGCCATTTTGAAAATAATCATATTATATCTACTTCTTTTTCCGGGTGCATTTTCTTGAATTTATCAATAAAATTATTTCTATGCTCTTAAAGCTATCTGTTTTTGCATTATTTAATTATATTCCATTTCTTATCGTCATTTTTTATCTGCAGATGTTTTTTTAAATTGTCAGAAGGGGGTGTTACAGGCAGCTTTTATTTATTTTCATCTTTCTCAGGTCTTGCCATCTTCTTATAGATTTTTTAACACAAGTTTTATATCGTATTATCTGTTTTTTTATATTTTATTTTATTATTTTTTTTATTATCTTTTTTATGACTTTTACTTTTTATTCATATTTATTTAATCTTGCTTTCTTGCTTTCTTCATATTTATCCATATTTTTATTCGCCTCTTTTTATTATTTATTCATATTTTTATTTATTTTACCTTCCAATTCTATCCACATTTTAATCTTTATGTTTTAATCATTTTTATTATTCTTTTTGTTATTTTTCTTCTAATTATTTTCGAATTATATAATTATATTAATTTATTTAAATTATTTTATGCTCTTATTTACGTATTTTTTTTACTTATATATTATTTAAATTATTTTATGTTCTTATTTACGTATTTTATTTATACTTTTGATCCTTTTCATTTTCGCTTCTTTATCCAAAGATTTCCCGAAATCTATTTTAAAGACGATACAAACTTTAAAATTTAATAATAAAGAAATAAGTTTTTCAATAGAATTACAAACTAATCGCTTTAAAACTTTAAAAATTCTAATAATAAATAATTTTATTTTACATCAACTCATTTCTTTAACTTTCAAACTATACATTTTAAAACGTCAGTAATTTATTTATTAATATATTCTATATTATATGTATTATATCTGAGATAAAAAAAAGTATATTTAGTTTTATAAATAGTTCTTAACTTTTACAATTTATTATTTATATATTTCCGATTTTTTTTTCAATATTTTCATGATTATAGATTATTCTAATATTTAAATTAAAAAATTGATTCGTTTTATATTTTTGTTACTTAACGTTACATATTCAATGATAGGGAGTTTAGAAATACTAACACACAAAAAAAATACATAATTAATATTTTATTAAATGTAAATATTAATACTAACGGAAACAGGTATAAATTTGTTCATTTGGGTTCAATGAGACAATTTGAGTGAGAAGAGTAAAAAGTAAATATATTTAAGTAACAATACATTCTTATCTTTGATTATTTGTAAAGGAGAATATGTTCAATTCTACATGAATATTTGGATCTTTAAGAAAATATTATTATTAAGCTGGTTGAAACGTAAAATCTAAGTGCATATTTTATTTTTATTAATTTTAGTTTAAAGTTAATTTCTAAACCTGAATTTTCACTTACAAAAAAATAAAAATAAATATTTAATTCAGTGATTTTTAATTTCTGGGAATCTTTTTCTTTATTGGGCAGCATTACTCCACTCACGGCAGAGCCCTATTTACTCAAGGATGTGAGCGTTTGATTGCATTTATATGATGAAACTAAATTTTGAATCTTAGCTCGATAATTCTAATAGCTGATAATTCACCATACCACTGGAGTAAGTAAATATATTTTTTTATTTCTATTCACTATTCATCAGATATGAATGGCATATTTATTTTTAGAATTTCATCAACCAGTTTTATATCCGTTATAATTTGACTACAAAATTTTAGTGGTTGATAAAATTGGGTCAGTAGATTGGGGGGTGAGGGGCGCATGCCCATATACGCCAAGTATGGATATTATAATATATCCTACTAGCAAAAGTTAGTAGCGTCACTCATACTAATTTATTCAGATCATTATAAACCTACGACAGTAAATTTGTAACGAGATTTATGAGGAATGGCAAGTTTAAATTTATTATTAGCATCTATTTAGCGAAGATAACTAATTAATATATATATAATATATATATATATATATATATTATATATAATATATTATATTTTATCATATATATATATATAATTATATAATATATAATACTTATATATACTATATTTAGCTACGTAAATACAATATAAAATTAAAGATGCCAGAAATACTATTTTTTTTGCTTCAGTTATTTTAAAACACTAGCGCAATCTATTTTGCGCAATTATATATATAAAATATATTAATAGATGTTTTAATTTTGCATTTGCCCTTTAGTTGCAATCTTCATTCTGGTCGCATCGAAATTAATTGTTTCACAGTAAGGTACTTAAATAGAGGTATTGTATGATCCGGTCCTAAACTGTGATATAATTTATAAAAGATAATTATTCTGTGCAGCGAAACAATCTGTAATGAACAAGTCTGATACTTAGTAAAAAAATTTCAGGCCTGGGAACCACTTTGATGAGATATAAGTTTTATATATATGGAAGATCTTTCCTTTACCACGGAGAGGATCATAGTGATAACAATCAAATACTTCTTATTTCGTATAACTTCACTGGAACTTTAGATCAATAGAGGTTTACAATTTTAATAACTTAACACCTAGGAAGATAAATCAAATTATTACATTGATGTCGAAATAAAATTTTAAACATTTAACAATTTAATATTTAATAGTTATCATAATATTAGTGGTAAGTAGCAGATTGTACGTGTGGAGAGGAGAGAAAATGAGTATAGAGTAAGGTAGAAGATGGGATTCACTTGTATTTTATGTAGGAGGATAAAAGCCAGGCACAGAGAACAAAGAGATAGAAGAGCAGAGAGAGTAGAGGGAGGAAGAAAGAGTGAGAAGATGGGAGTTAGGAGAGGAGGAGAGAAAGAGATTTTGGAGGAAAAAGATTTATTAGGCATAAGTAATTTTTTCATCAACTCTTAATTATAACTATTCACAGAAATTAAAAATTAAATTTCGCAAATCTAGTGCGGAGAGCATCATAGAAACCTAGTTATATATCTGGTACTAGTTAACTAGAAGCGAAATGGGTATTCATATTTGCAGCATCAATTGATTCGTCGTCCTCAGATTCCTCTATAGATTCTTCTCGTCGCAACTCATGTAGTATAAAAGAATATATAATTGACTAGAGAAAATTGTTAACACTACGCTGCAATTTTAAATAATTTTTGCAACTTTCAAAAATAAGGGCGAACTGGAACAAAAATATACATCACTTAAAAATGAACAAGAAAGAGTAGAGAATAAAATATCAAAATTTATATCACCATCTATCACTTTAGAAAAATACCGTTCTATACTTAAATGGGAAGAACTAAATAAGATTACAAAAAAAATCTATTTGTTCTTGTTTTGCGTTATAAAACTTACAACTGACTGACGCAATAACTCAAGATATGTTGGAAAAATAATTTGAACATGGTAGTTAAACTTAACTATATAGCAAGTATACATATTTAATTTTCTCTCACTAAGGTATCTTCATTCTAGAAATACGACTAGACTCATGTATACGGATACGCTGTTTGGAAATACGATGAAGTACACATTATGGGATATTTCCTTCCTTAAACTATAATTCCATTTATGATCCTTCGAGATGGAGCCATATACATGAAACTTGGAACTGATTAGCAGGATACACAAGTTTTTCTGTTTTATTCTAAACTTCGATTATATTAAATAAGATAGCCTTATATTTTACTCATATAGTAAGCTCGGTGAAATCTAGCGCACTATGTAAAATACTTGTAACATTTTTCTTAGCAACCTTTTCAAATTATCGTAACATAAAAAAATACAAATAAAGATTTGGATCCTATCAATCTTGCAAGCTACACACTTATAATGCAATTCTAATAGATGTATTAATATACATAGGTGGGAATATAGCACATTATATGTTGAATTCTATAGAAAGAATTGAAATGTTTCTGTAAGCAACCTTTTCAATTTTATTATTTATAATAGAACAATCAATCATTGAATAGCTATGACTTGCATTATGAATGGCCAAATACAATGAAAAAACTCTAAAGTTTTCGCCAACCATTTATTCTCAATGGTCTATACGGCAACTAATACAGGCAAAATCAATTATATATATATACAAGGTGGTGTTCCCCAAATATCCATTTACGTAGATCTTTTGAATATTATTAGATGCACTTCTCCAGCCAAATCACTAAAATCGCAGTTTCGACTTCTGTTCATGCTAGCTAAGGCAGTGATACGAGAATCATTGGTGTCTCTTTGAGCTTTTAGTCTGACAAATGACGTTATAAGAGGTGCAAATGTTTCTTTGTTTCTGCTGTTGTAACTAAACCGTGTTCATTTTTCGGATTTCGAAATGTCTGATGTTTGGGAGCAAAGAATCTGCTTTAAATTTTGTTTCAAGCTCAATAATAAACCCAACGAATGCAAAGGTAGGCTTTTGGTGAGCGAACTTTAAGCCAATCATGAAAATTTGGGTGATTTAAGCGTTTCAAATTTGGCATGGAATCAGTAGAGAATGACAAACATTCGGATCGGCCGTGATTATATAAAACGCCGGAAACGATCGCGAAGGTGTATGAAGTGATCCTTGAAGACGAACGGCAGACAATCCACGTTGTTTGACATCGTGTTGGAATTCCAGCGGATGAACTCAACATGAGACAAATTGCTGCGAAGTTTGTTTCCTCATCTTCTGAACTGGTTTCATTCACCATGATAAACCACACTTCTTTGTTGTGAAGAACTTCATGACAAAAAACAACATGACTACCGTTCCCTCCCACTCTACTCACCTGACCTGGCCATCTGCAATTCCTACCTCTTCCCTAAACTTAATCTCCGGTTGAAAAGGCGAAGTTTTAACACCAAAGAAAAATTTCAAAAGCAATCGCAACAGGTATTGAACAGTCTACAGCCGAAGGACTTCCAAGAGTGCTTCCAAAATTGGAAAAGTCGCTGGAATAGTTGTATACAAGCCGAATTGACTACTTTTAAGGTGACGGTGGCATTTAAGATGTAAGATAAGTTTTCTCTTTTAAAAAAGTTCTGGTGATTATTACTTGGATATTTTGGAACAGCATATATATTAAATATATATTTATTATATATATATAATATATATATTATATATATATATATATATATAATATATATATATTATATATATATATATATATATATTATATTATATATTTATATATATTAATATAGGACGATTTAATAAGTGGTTGCTCCCGTAATATTAGGTTAGGTTAATTGAGCAAAGTTTGAGTTAGGTTAGGTTAGGTTGGTTAGCTTATGGGTAAGGTTAGGTTGGTTAGTTTACCAAAAATTAATGTATTTACCCTAAAAATTAAAATAGGATCATTAAATTATTTGAATTTTCGCTCTGCTGGGTCAACCACTTATAAATAGCCCATATATATATAATATATTATAATATTATATATATTAATATATATACCCTCATATATATATATATATTATATTATTATATGTATATATAATATATATAATATATCTTTATATATATTATTAAGGTTATTATAATATAGTATATATATATTTATTATATATATATAGTATACTTATATTATATATTATATATTTATATATATATATATATATATATATATACTGCGAGGAGAGAGAGAGAGAGAGAGGAGAGAGAGAGAGAGAGAGAGAGAGAGAGAGAGAGGCGAGAGAGAGAGAGAGAGAGAGAGAGAGAGAGAGAGGAGAGAGAGCGAGAGGAGAGAGAGATTGAAATGATATTTAATGAAAGAAGAAGACTCACGATCTTTTGCAAAGTGTTAATTCTTAAAATTTTAACTCGAATACCAAATAAGGAGTTCAATTTACCTTCGCTTAAATCTTTTTTTTTTTTTTTTTTTTTTTTTTTTAATTATGTACTTTTTACATGTCTATCTGGAATTGAAAGAAAATCGAAAGTTTTAATCGACTTTTTTATCGACTTCCCCTCCCCCCCTCAAAAAAAAAAAAAAAAAAAAATAAAAAAAAAAAAAAAAAAGGGAAAAAAAATGATAAATAAACGTTTTTTGTGAAGAAGAAATTTTGAGTTCGGGGATGCAAATTTGAGTTCGGATGCACTTGGGCAGCTGAATTTTGGTGTTCAGTCAGACATGATTTTGTGATGACGTGGGAAAGAGAGGGAGGGTCGGAATGGGGGGAATAGTTGGTCTGGGATGGGGTTTGGGGGGAGTCCTTTAATAGTGACAGGAAGGCAAGGCGTTAATTAAAATGGAGATTATTCTATTATGGTTTTATTTCCGTTTTCGAGGCAAAGTTATGAGTGGAAATAAAATTAATAATAATATATATATATATATAAATTTAATTATATATATATATATATATAATATATTATATTATATATAATATATATATATATATATATATATCTATATATTATATATATCTGTTGTATGGAGAGGGCAATAGCGCTCCGAAGCGACGAAGATTGGAACACACTGGAAATGATCGTGGAGTGTAGGGTACGATTTCAAGGCACACCACAGTGTTTAATGGTTGCCACTTTTCCGTTCATATCCACTTTCTTCTTGCACTGAGTATGGCTCTCCTTTATCCACAATAGAACATATTACTGACAACCACTTATCTCTAAAAACAGACTCAAAATGTCACAAGACTAATTAGCCTCAGAGACTCCTAGAGATCGGCGGTTCCAAGTATAATTCCTCTCCACACACTCCCATCCCACTTGGAGTGAGTTGTATCTGGTGGTGCGGTTGGTGCGGTTGGTGTGGTTGGTGCGGTTGGTGAACGTCACGGAATTGTCGGCTGTTCTGGTGTACGATTTTGTTTCTCATAGTGTTAATTTTTGTGTTGTTTCAAATCTAATTTCATTTTGTTGTAGTGTTGGGCGCGCTTCTCGTGTCTCTCACTCTATTAGTCTTAACCGAACTAGGTGCTTGAGGAGTTCTGACAGCAAAGCTACTCTGTTACTCTTACTGTGCTTTTCCTTCAATTTTCAATCAAGGGAGGCTGTTATGCTTATGTTTAACTATCCAAAATATTTTAATTACTTAAACTCCAAATTAGAATATATTTTTCTCTCCTTTACCTTTCTTTGAAATCATCATTCTTGGTGATTTCAGCGTTCACCACCGCCAATGGCTTTCTACTAATTCTCAAAATATAATTGGTGAACCTGGCTTCCACATTTCTACTCAGAATGATTTCAAATATTTGGCGTAGCTCCCTACTAGCATACCTGATAGTCCTAAGGATATAACAAAAAATCCTAAACTTTCTTATTAAATTTTTTTTCCTTTTTCTTCTGTTAAACACTTCCTTCTCTTGGTTCATCCTTACCACCTTATCTCTGTTTCATTTCTATCTCTTCAAGTATTCCGCAGGAGACCCCGGCTATGGCGAGGAATCGTTTTTGGAACTTTGGCGTTGCTGGCTGGCCGGAAGTTTGGTCGTACCTCTTTGATTTCCCATGGAATGACTATTTCTTCCCTGGGGGAGGGGGGGCCCTCGGAGTGTGCTGAGCGCAGTCGGTATTCCTCAGAGTGTGCAGAATGTATAACCGAGATGATTTCTCTGGCATGGAGGCATACATTCTATATTCTTCCCCTTCAACTAAACCTAACACCTTGGTTTATTAACTCTGCTTATTATCGTTCTTTGGTCGTCTTCAAACTCCAAAAACTTACGCAATTTATATTTATTCCAGAATCGTGCAAAATCTATTCCCCGTGATACTAAAAACTTTTTTCTCCCTAGAAATACAATAGACTTACGACTTACTGGTTCCTCTTCCTCAGAGCTTTTCTGGCATTCCTCATGGCCCTTTCTGGCATTTTTGCAAAAAAAAGTAACTAGCTTTGCTCCTTCCTCTTTTCCTGCTCTATAGTATCTTCCGATGGCACAACTGCCATCTTACCTTCGGGTAAACCTGAATTCTTCTCTCAAATCTTCATCTTAGACGATTCGGGAGCTATTTCTCCTTCTCCACCTCCCTCCAACTTATTTACACCTACTATAGTTTAATTTCTTCTAAAGATGTTATTTCTGCTTTCTCTGAGCTTTAGCACTAAGAAAGCGTACGTTCTGTCTGATGGTATTCCTCCTATGGTCCTTAAAACTTAGGCCTCCAAGCGTTCACGTTGCCTTGGAAGTTATCTATCTTTCTACTTCGACTATCCCTTCTTGCTGGAACCGTCCTCCATTTAATCTGTTCGGAAAAATGAAGACCTCTTTCAATTCTCCAACTATCAACTATCATCCAATCGCTTAACTTTTGCTCTGTCTAAGGATTTATAATCTATCCTTAACATGAAAATTGGGAAACACCTCAATTCTCCCAATCTTATCTTATATCGCCTGTATTGCTTTCAAAGCGAAGCGATCAACCTTTTTTTTTTTTTTTTTTTTTTTTTTTTTTTTTTTTTTTTTTTTTTTTTTTTACAGTAGCACCACTTCACGGCGAGCCCTTTTCAAGAGGGGCGGGAATAATACAGGAACACCACCCAATCGCCCAGCTTAGGCAAATCTCTCAGGTGGCGCAGACGTGGGGCTTTAAAGAGAGGAAAGATTAAATACAGTTGGAAAAAACAGAAGAACGCAGAGTTCCAAGAAAAGTAGCTGGAAAGAAAGAGGCCCACAACGAACACAGTCTGGGTTCTCAATTACTACGCAAAATTTCATGCGAGAGCATGCGGGACCCCTTGTATGGCGAGGGCGACGAAGCAATGGAGGTGGAATACGAGAGGCCCCACCTCCCCTGAGCATCTACCGCTGTAGTAACTATAGAAAAGAGATTGGCCAACGCAACGTCGCAGAGATAGAGGGTCAAGAGAGTTTGAAACAGAAGGGGACAGTTTATGTCTCTTAGCCTTTTCCACATCAAACCTAATCCAATAGAAGGTGGAGCCGGGCCGACCCCCAATATGTGAGAACAGTATCCATAAAGGGCGATAGGCTTATATAACTGGACCTGTGAGATGAAAAAATTCCCGCAACCTGAACAGAACTCCAAGTTTCTTTGAGGCCGACCACCTTAGCACCATTGAAATATGAAGGTTTAAAAGACAATTTATTGTTATGTTAAGACCAAGAATATTTTTATGTTATTCACAGGCGAGACGTTAGAGCCGTCGAGGAAATAGGAAAAGTTGGGAGGCTGCTTTGAGAGCGGGAGATGTTAGAGAAGTTGAGTTTTAAAGAGTTGAATTTACAAAAGGCTTCGTTGATACATATCCCGGAAATCCCATCCCAGGTCGACATAGGATAGACAATCGGAAAGATGAAGACGAGAGGCCACTATAGAAGCAACAGAGGGAGCAGATTTTTTTTTTGGAAGTTGTAAAAAAGTAGAAGAGTGGAGGGGTTAGTCGATCGGCATCAGCGTGACGAGTTGGAAGTAAGACTGAGGAGGATCGTCGGATGAAAACGCTTAGGAATATCAAAGTTGGAGATAGAACGGAACCTTGTGGAACACCACACAATTAACACGAAAAGGAGGAAGAGGTCGTACCTCAACGAATGCTGCTATAGAGCGATCGGTAGAAAAAAACTAGACAAAGTAAGCAAGAGAAGGAGAAACCAAAGGAAGGGAGCTTTAAAGAGAGCAAGTGGACCGCGTGCCAAAGCCCGGTCAACTAAGCTTGGATATTGATGTCAAGCGCCACCACGCAAGAAATCTATCCATGGTCCCTAAGGGCAGAAGACCATAAATCAGTTAGATAGGGAAAGTATGTCACCAATAACGTTGACTCGAACGACGAAAGGCCATAATGATAGATTGACTTGAACAACAAAGGGAATGAGATCCCAGAGTGATTCGGGCGGCAAAAGAGTGTAAGAAGAGTTTTCAAAGATTTAGAGAGAATACAAGAGTGAGAAATATAAGGAGGCGCGAAATAAGGTTGAAGATCAGAGCGCGCTACTTTTTTTTCCAGCGCGAGATTCGGTTGGGACTTTTGCGCGACGTTTCAGCACTAGAGCGCGAAAAAGGTATTGGTCACTTCAAGAACATAGAAAGTAGAGTTTCGAACGAGGACAGAACGCCAGCTTCAGAAGCACACTCCTCAAAAACACTGGGAGGAATGCCATCTTGGGCCACTGGCCTTCTGAACGTTCATAGATCTACGGATCCCATGGCACTACGATCAATGTGTTAATAACCAGGTCAGATAAAGACATGGGAAACCTGAGAGGAGAAGGAGTAGGAGGAGGGATGCAGAATGTTCCAGGGTAGAATTAGATGATAAAAGGAGGCATGAACGAATTTGGACTTTTTCGAGGAGAGTTAGCAACAGAACAGTCAGAGCGAATAAGGGGAGGAAAGGCAGATTTATAGAGAAGTTCCCTGAGGATGTTTTTGGCCAAGGCCAGAGAATTTTTTATCCGTAGGAGAACCAGCAGTTGGCCGCAGTTTCTTTTACTGAAACTGCGGTTAGCCTGTCGAATAGTAATCCTGCAACGATTCCGAGCAGAATGAAATTTAGTAAGAGTATATATAAGAGACATGAGAAGTTTTCCATGCCGATACTAAGCATGTCTCTCTCACTTAGATTGGCGCGACGAGACAGCTCGCATCGACCATAGATTTTGGGGAGTAAAAAAGATTTAGGTTGAAGTATTGGAATGAACCCCTGCTCATCCCATCATCGTGATTGATACGGCCCACTTCGCGGTGCCTGCAGGCATTCCCCGGAGTCAAAGGCAAGGATTTCATTCCAAGAGTAATAGTCTAGCACAAAAAAAACGCAATGTACCCTCTCAATTAGCCCGTTAAAGTGCAGAAATTACGTTTTGGGCATGGTGGAGCTGCATGGAGAAAAAGTGTTTAATTAAGAGCTACACAGATTGTGGTACAGAGTTACAATAGGAGAGAATGGTGTATTTAAAAGAGAAGGAGTAATGGTGAAACATAGTTCAAGCGTTTCAAGATTGGTTAGGGACGATCGGAATTATGTGGTAGGTTCCCCAATTAATGATTCCAAGATCGGTTGAGATACGAATTGTTTGGCCTCTCGCACGGCTTCGATCAGTGTGAGAGAGGGACCGCAACATCGTGTGATGTACGTTGAAATCCCCCAAAATGAGGAGAGAAAGTGGATGGGAAGAAGTAACAGTCTAATGAGAAGTAGTAAGACATTATCAGTAAATAAAAAAAAAACCGTGGCGCATGAAAATCTGTTCATTAGGGGAGCAGTGTAGCGAAACAAACGTATAATGATATAGTAAGTAGGGAAGGGCAAAGAATTTTTAGCCCATGTAACAATCGAAATTAGGAGATTCCCAAGATATGAAAAATGTAATACACTTCAGTTTATATGTTCTGTAATTTATAGGACATTCATAAAAAACAAATACACCCACGCATCCGCCTACCCATTAGAAAGTTATAGTTCGACCGATATTAAGTTTAATTTGAAAATTATATCAGATCCCTGGCAGCTGGGTCTCAGACAGAATAATAAAATGTTAGGTTGAGGTTTAGAGAGGGATTCCACGATTTGTGATTAGGCACGGCAAGGCCGGCGAACGACGTTAGCAAAGAACAATAGCAAAACGCTCGCCTGCGCCCACCCCCACTACTACATTCGACCTTCATCGATCAGCCGCTCGCATGTCACAATACATAACGCACAAAAAGCTCTAATAGTTTAAAATTTACACGTTTATCTCTACAAACACACACCACACACAAACCTAACTCCCAAAGTAGTCAAAAATTAATAACTATAAACAATGACTAAAACTAATGGTGTGAAAAAAAAAAATTTAAAGTATCCCCGTATGATCGTAAACTTGGAATATTTAGTTAAAACCTAAAAATTAAACAAACGTATGCCAGTGTGTCAATTAAAAGAAACGCAAAAACTAAAATCCTATAATATGTTAAATATGCTGTTTTAAAAATGTTTAGAAACCTCTAATCACTACGCTTAACTTAAGATTCCGGATGGTAAAGGTTTCAATCACTGGTAACGGAGTAAAAAAGTAACATTAAAATCCTTTTAAAAAATAAATAGATTAAAACAAAAAATGCGAAACGAATAAAGTTTAAATTAATAAAATTAAAACAGCATTATAAAAATTGTTTAATTTAAGTAATCTTTTAAAAAAGAAATGAGAGAAGAACAAGCACACCACGACTTCACTTCACAAGGACAACTATCACTATTTACCGGTGATCTTCTTTCTCTTCTTTCTTCCTTCTTTCTGATCCTGTTCTCACTAACATTCTCCAATTTTTCGCCGTGGGGCTGGACATATCGAAAGCTTTCGATAGAGTCGGACACGAAGCTTGATTTCGAAATTTCCCTCTAACAATATCTTTCATTCTCTCATTGACCTTCTCTCTAATTTTCTTTCGGGTCGTTCTAAAGCAGCTGTTGTAGACGGCCATCGTTACTCCTTACTGATCTAGCTACTTGTTCCCTCAAATCTATAAATATCACCATATCCACGTCTTGTGCCAACGATACCTTACCCTTCATTACTCCCTTCACATTATGATAGAGACGTGTCTCCCAACACAATTAGCTAAGGAAGGAGGCGACCTTGGAGCAACTAACATGTAAAGAAGTAATAGAGAAGTCATTAATAAATAGTAGTAAGAGAGTTTATAGATTTATAGATTAACAGATTTAAAGAAGGAATTTGTTTGAATTTATATTTATTTTTTAATGGTAAATGAAAGCATGGCACACGATCATGTGTTTACAGAACAAGGTTGTTTTCAATGCCCCAAAAACTCATTACTTCGGCGTTGAGGATATTGCCAACACTCGATTTATGGTAAATCCAGATGGCTCTCTTGATTACAACAATATTCAAACCTTTTCTTCTGCTGATTATGCATTCCTTTTATCCTACGGCCAAAATCTGTAGTAAACAGAAAATTTCTTCTTTTTAAAAAAGCTTTTTAAAAGTTTTTGAGTGTTCTGAGTCTCCTCTCAAAATTCTTCACCGCCATCCCAGTTACTTACTCCTGCTCTTTGTAAGGGTGTCGTTCGGAACTGTATGGAGTACGCCTCACATATTTGGGGTAGTTCCACTCATACAACTCTTCTTTAAAAGGCAGAGTCTAGACTTTTCGACATATTAGCACACCTACCCTCACTATCTCTCTCTCTCTCTCTCTCCCTCTCTCTCTCTCATCTTAATCTCTCTCTCTCTCTCGTCTCGTCTCTCGTCTCTCTGTATCGGCTTTCTACGCATCTTAATTTTGGCATAACATCTACTATTTTAGCACAATTACACGAGACACTGGCCTGTGCACTTCTAAAACTCTTCCATGCGCATACCTCCTTACCATGTGGATTTGGCGTGCACACGCGATTTTCTACAATCAGTCTCATCTTTTTCATTCCCCTTGAATTCTCTATCGCCCAGACTTATCGCTAATGCTCAATCTTACATTAAATTCGGTAAAGTCTGGAGAATCTTCCAGTCACCTATTTTCCAATATATTTTTGATTTTCGCACTTTCCAAAAGCCATGTTTCATTTCCGATCGGGCACCGGAGATGACCTCCCAACTTTTTATAGATATGTACCCAATGGCCTTTCCCACCAGATGGGGATATATAATATATATTACTCAATATATAGTAATACTATATATATGATAATGATATATAATATTGTTAATTTACTATCAGGTATATTTTAAAAAGTTATATATAACTTTATATTTATATATATATATATATATATACTATATATATATAGAGTGTAATAAAAATTATAGTTATACGTATAATTATATAAGTTTATATATATGTATATATTAATCACCTAATAATATATATATATAATGATATAATATAGTATATATATATATATTATATATAATAAGTATTATTGGATTTGCAGTGTTCTTGAGAGTTTTGATGCTCTTATTTTTTTATTTATTCTACTGTATTATTTTTGCTTTTCAATAATAATCTCTATTTAACTTCGCTTCTCTCCGCACTGGACAGACGCAACACATTCCACGATGCAAATCATATTTACATATTATATAGTTAGTATGATATATATATAAATATATATATACTATATATATATATTATATATATAATACTTATTAGTATATATAAATATATATATATATATATAATATATTAACCTATATATATATATAATATATATATATATATATATATATATATATATATATTATATATATATATAGTATATATATTATTAGTAAAATGTAATCCTCCACACCGGGAAGAATAATAACAACAAACTAATACATAAAGAAATTATGGGGAACATTCACTCCATCTCAGGTAACGTAATATCTTGTGAAACCATCTAGACAGAATTAAAAGGGACGATTTAAATACAGCAGGAAAGAAGATGAGGGCAGAGGAGGTCCACAGAAGATGAGGTTGTTGGAAAGAAAGAGGGCACAACCAACCAATGAACGCGTCTGTGGGGTTCCCAATATTCACAACAGAATTTTATTGAGAAAAGCAAGGCACCGTATTATGCAGCCCATAGCGACGCATTGGTGGAGGGGAGAGTGCGAGAGATAAAGATCAACTCGCTCGGAAGCACCTGTTAGTTGTATATCTAAGTAAGAACATCACGTCGCAACCACCAATTAGTATATATAATATTAGTTTAATTTATTATTATATATAATTTATATCAATTCTATATTATTAGTATATGATATATATATATATATATTAAATATACTAGTATTATACCTATTAGGTCAAAGACAGTTGAAAGTAGGGTCAGTTTATTAACCTTAGAACACTAAGCCCAGCAAGTTAATCACGATAATCATTAGCTGTACATTGTTTGCTTCCCCCCAAAAAAATAAATTGGAACATACTCCTCAGTACAACAAGGGTGGATTAAGACCCTAATAATTATCAGCGAGTAGACTGTTAGCGAAGAAAAAATTCCAGCAACCTGAATAGAACTCCCAGCTTATTTGGAAGCCACTTTTTTTAGCAACCATTGTGATATGAGGTTTCAAGGAATTATTTTGTGTGTATGTTCAGACCAAGAATGTTTATATTTGTCGCATAGATGAGACGGGAGAAAATGGGGAATTGTTTAATATTGTGCCTAGATGAAGACGGGAGAACCGTGAGAAGACAGGAAAGTAAGGGAAGGTGTATTTGAGAGGAAGATGTGTTAAGTTGAGTTTTTAAAGAGTTGAATTTCACAAGGTTTGTTGTTACCCCACCGGGGAATCCCATCCAGAACTGCAAAAA
>JABUQX010008565.1:0-12397 GCA_015478945.1 Trachelipus rathkii
CAAGATTTTTCATTTCCAAGTGCAGTATCCAAAGGAATTCCAGCCTCAGGGACATCAAAAAGTTCTGCTGAGGATTGCTTCAGAGTTGCCCCATTTATACTTTATCTTGATTCTCTCATTTCATCTCTGAGTTTCAAATTTTCGGAACACAATATAACATCGACCTTTCCTTGCATTTTGCACCCAGTTAGAACAAGAAAATTAACCAAATCCGAATATTTAAAAAAAATTAAACTCATTATAACTGAATATAATATTGACAACCTAATTGGTGAAGCAGAATCTTTGTTTAATTTCTGGAATGATTCAGATAGGGAACAAATAGATGAGAAAATGAGTTACAGCACATTACTACAAAATCATTGTACATTTTTCCCAACAGTTCCATAAGCTATCAAAGTACTTTCCACACTTCCATCAACTACTTGTGCAATTGAAAATTAGATTAGATTAGATTAGATTGTTAGGGTGGTGGTCTCTATTGAGGCCCCTTGTCACTGCGACCCACTTGGATCTTTTGTGACACGCCCTTGTCTATTAAAACTCCTGGTTCATCCCGATTTTCCGCAGGAATTTCAGGACTCTTCCAGGAGACGAAGTTTTGATATCGTAAGGCTTCAGTACATCCCTCTGCCAATACCAGTATCTTTGCCAGCTTAAAGCTTCGCAATTACATAGAATGTGTTCTGCCGTTTCTACTGCTTCGCGGCAGTAGCGGCATGTATCACATTCAACTTTTCCCATTTTCTTGAGGTGATATCTGACTGGCCCATGTCCAGTCAGAATTCCAGTCAGAATTCGAAGATCAGATCTACTCAGAGCAAGCACTTCTTTTGCCTTTCTCGGAGAAGGATCAATCAGATCTTTAGCCTGTCTGAGACCAGGGATGCTTGTCCAGTAATTGGTCATAGCTCTATGTTCCCATTGTTTCAGAAATTCTTTAATGTGGGCCTTAGAAAGTCCACAGAAGGGTTCCGGACCACAGTAGGCGGTTCTGGCTCCTTCCTTAGCGAGGCGATCAGCCTCCTCATTGCCTGGTACACCTTGATGCCCCGGCACCCACATCAGATTAACTCTGTTGTGTTGAGCCAGTTGCTGTAGGGTACGTTGACATTCCCAAACCAGTTTAGAGTCATACATGCAGGAGCTCAGAGCCCCGATAGCCGCCTGACTATCAGTTGCCACAGAGATCTTTGCCCCTCGCATCCCTTTTTCTATGTTTATTCTGGCACAAGCCATTATAGCGTAAATCTCCGCTTGAAAGATGGTGGGAAAAGCACCCAGGGCTATACTGCGCCTGCAATTGGGTCCAACCAGTCCCGCGCCAGTCCCACCATCTATCACCGATCCATCAGTGTACCACATAATGGTTCCTGATTCAAGTTTAGGACCTCCATTATCCCAAGTTGAACGATTTGTAAGAAGGATTTTATACTTCTTTCCAAAGCTTTTTTGTTTTGGCATTAGGTCCGAGACTACAATGCCCATTTGCATCTCTGGTACATCTTCCAAAATTCGAAGGTGTCCGAGTCTAGTTAGTTTAATTTGACCAAGAATGGCCAGTCTGGTTGCACATGACATGGCCTCCCTTCTGATGTGCAAATATAGAGGAAGGAGGCCTATCAGTGCTTCCATGGCTGCAGTAGGGCATGTATGCATTGCCCCTGTGATCGCTAGGCATGCAAGCCTTTGCAATCTTTGCAGTTTATTTTGTGCAGTCCTTTGTTCAACCTTCGGCCACCAAACAAGTGAGGCATAGGTGATTATAGGTCTGACTACAGTTATGTATAACCAATTGGTCATTTTAGGATTCAGTCCCCATGTTTTGCCAAGCATCTTTCGGCATGTCCATAGGGCCATCGTACCTTTGTCCACTACCCTTTTAAGATGTGGATTCCACGTTAGTTTTTGATCTAGGATTACTCCCAGATATTTGACTTCAGTGGAAGGGTTAATAGTGACATCACCAATCTTGGGAGCCATGTATCTTAGCTTCCTCTTCCTGGTGAAGGGCACTATTACTGTTTTGCTTGGATTGATGTTTAGTTCCCTTTCCAAGCACCAATTGTAGGATATATTGAGGGCATGTTGCATGAGTTCCATTAAGACCTCTATGTGCTTGCCTCTAATAATAATTACAAGGTCATCCGCGTATCCTTGCACCTCAAATCCGGATTCACTGAGTTTGGTGAGGAGACTATCGACCACCATGGTCCATAAAAGGGGTGAAAGTACCCCTCCTTGGGGGCATCCCCTCCCAGATGTCACAGTGATCATCTCCCCTCCCAGTTCAGCCGTAATACGTCTTGTCCCCAACATTGCTTTTATCCAAGCAATCGTTGAGGGTCCGACGCCCTTGGAGGCGGCGGCATCCTCCATGGTCACATGCATGGTGCTATCAAAAGCACCCTGCACATCCAGGAAAGCACAAACCGCCACCTCCTTGTGATCTAGCGCTCCTTCTATCTTGGATACCAAGCTATCTAGTGCGCCAACTGTTGATCTACCGGACTGGTAGGCCCATTGATTAGGATGGATTTTCTTTTCTATCGAATTTTCCACCCTTATGTGGTAGTCTAGCACCTTTTCCATTGTTTTCAAAAGAAATGATGTAAGACTTATAGGTCGATTGGATCTGGGGTCAGACGTGGACCGTCTCCCCGTCTTGGGGATAAAAACCACCCTTACTTTCCTCCACAGCTGGGGAATGTATCCCAGGGCATAGCTTGCCCTAAACACTCTCACCAGCAGCGGAAGCAGACTCTCCATTCCCTGTTGAAGCAAGGCTGGGAATATGCCATCCCCTCCAGGAGATTTATATGGGCCGAAGGAATTTATTGCCCATTCTACCCTATCAGGGGAGAAGACCCTTCCAGACAGACTTTCCGTCCATCTATTGGGTCTTCTATCATCCCATATATCTACTTCCTCCCCGTCGTCAACTATTACATTGTGCGGAAAGTGAGTGTTTATAAGTTCCACTAAGGTTTCCCTGTGGTCCTTTGTATAACTGCCGTCTTTCTTTAAGAGAAGGCTCGGCCCATTAGATTGGTCCTTTGAGAGCACTTTATGTAGACGCGCAGTTTCAGATTGGCTCTCAATGCTTTCACATAGAGTCTTCCATGATCTTCTTTTGGATTTCCTAAGTTCCTTGTTATAAGCGGTTAGGGCAGTTTTGTATGCTTCCCAATTTTTATCCCGCTTAGCTTTATTGAAGAGTTTCCTGGTTTTAGATCTTAGAGTGGTTAGCTCTTGATTCCACCAGGGGACGCTTCTAGTTATCCCTCTTTTTTTCAGAGGACAACTATTTTCATATGAATCTTGTATAATTGATTGCAGTTGGGTAGTGGATACATCTAGGTCCTGCACATCAAACAGTTCCCCCATATCCTCCACGCGCTGTTTAAGGAGCTCTTTATACAAGTTCCAGTTTGTTAGCTTAGGTATTCTCCGCTCCTCCTCTACTTTCTCTAAAGCTATGATTTCGAACCTGATGTGTCTATGGTCCGAATGAGATACTTCATCAGACACATACCAGTTCGAGATCTGTATACCATAAGTGGCATTTATTAAGGTTAGGTCTAAGACCTCTTGTCTGTTCGATGTGATGAATGTGGGCTTACTGCCCTCATTCACCACATCAATACCATATTGAGTTAAGAATTCTAAAATACACTCACCTCTGTTGTTGATGTCCTTGCTGCCCCACAGGGTGTGATGGGCATTTGCATCGCATCCCAAGATCAGTCCCCTGCGGGTCCGCTGACAGTATTGCACAAGCCTGTGAGTTTCTTCCGGAGGTGCTTCATTCGAGTCCCCGCAAAAGTATGCCGAGGCAATTACTACCTCTTGCACACCCAGCGCGGTTGGCACCTCTACTAGGGCTGCTATTAGATCCCTTGTGGTGAACTCTGGAATGGACAGGGCATTGACCCCACCACCGATGACCACCGCCGCACGAGGCGCGCCATGGTCCCGACAGTAGAGCAGCTTACCCATTCCACTTGGTATTCCTTTGATTGTTCCTTCTCTCACCCATGGCTCCTGTATGAGGGCTATCTGCAGCCTCTCGCATACAAAGGTCCGGACGAGAGCATCAGTTGCTGCCTTTGCGTGGTGCAAGTTAATTTGAAGGCAGCTCAAGTTGTTTTTGTTATCCATTATGCAGCTTTGGATTTGGGGTTCTGACTTGAACCCCTTGCCAAGGCCGATTTTGTTTGGCCTTCTTTCCCAGTCTCTGCAGTTTGATTTTTCTTCTTTTCTTCCTTTAAGAGCCAAGGTTTTCCCCTTTTCCTTCGGAGTGTAGTTCTCAGGTGAGGCCGTTTCGCCAGAGGTGGGGAGCCTACTCCCCCCCTCGGGTTTCCCGCTCCTCTTCCTGAGTCCAACAGTACCAAATTTATAGCTGAGCAGATGGTTTTGGGCTCTTAGCTTAGTTTCAGAGTGCTGGTCCAGAGAAAGGACGAGGTGCACAGAATCGCCCCTCTCTTCCCTTTTCAAGACCCTCCACTCGTCAGTGTTAAGGCCAAGGTTCTGTGCCTTTACAAAGGTTAGGATCTTGTCGTTCCCATCCCTTGCACTATTCTGGAAGAGACCAGTCAGTACTATGGGTCGGGGGATTTCATCCCCCTCCACTGTCCTTAGATCTGCCCCCTCCCAAGGTTTCAGCTGTCCAACAACGAGTTTCAGCCACTCTGCTGTGGCCTCGTCGTCGCAGTTGAACTGCACCCACCCTGGTTTGAGGATAGAGCCGTGAAACTTTGGCTGTGTGGTGCCGCCAACTAGTTCCACGATCCTGCCCAGGATTCCTTCTTGTATGGCCTTAAGTTGTTCCATTGTCAAGATTTCTTGTGGATAGTCTTTAGAGACTATTCCTATTCTGATTGTATTTAAGGTAGGACTTGAGGAAGCGTGGGCGCTTGCGCTCCCATCACTGCCTCCAGTCCTAGGTTTCTTTGGCACCCCCCCTGGCGTAGAGTCACTAAGGCGCGCTCGTTTTTCCGCAGGCGGGGGGCCAATAGGCACGAGAGCCAGTTTGCGGGCCTCTGAAGGATCGTGCCCGTTCTTCACCAGCCACCTATATCTTCTTCTGGCCGCGCCTGAAAGGCGAGGCAATGTTAGTTGGAGCTTTTGAATAGCCTCCTCGATATTAGATGCTGTATCCCCTGATGGGGTTGCAGCAGCCAAGTTGGATTCCTCTTCCACCTCCCTGACAGGGACTGTAAGCCCCTTTTCAGTTGAGGTTTCGGGGGAATCCAAAGAAGGCCTTGAGGCCTTTGGGAGTGGCGCACTTAAGGGGGTGCCCCCCTGTAAAAGTTTTTTCGTATCCATAAAAGAATAAGTTAAACTGAGGAATTATACGGTCACCCGCAGCAGAGCCTCATACTGCGGGAAGGCTAAATTGAAACAGGAGGTCGCCTGGTATCCTGAGTTCGCATACTTGAGACCGAACTTCCCTCCGGCCATGCATCCCTTGGCGTATGCTGTTCCACCGTGGATTGGGGGCGGTGACTTAGTTTTCCCCCCAGCGGCCTCCGCTACTAAGGCAGCAGACTGTCTCTGGGCGGAAGTAAGCCACACTTCCATCAACTACTTGTGCAATTGAAAGGTCGTTTAGTACCTTACGACATGTTAAAACGTGGCTAAGGTCAACTATTTCCAACGAAAGATTAAATGGGCTATGTTAATTAGGCATTCGAGGGGGAAACGTTTCACGTCAAAAACATCAATTGATAGAAGATATTATAACTGATTTTAAGAAAGAAAAAAAGAAATATTAAATTCTTATTTTCATGCTAAAAAGGAAACACTCTTTAATAATATAAGACTTCTACTAGTTAGATCTTTGGTAATCAATTACTTTTCGTAAATTAAATGAATATTTATAAATATTGGGTGTGTGAATTATCATTTTTTATTATTCAAACCTTTGAAAACACTGTACTATAAGATAAATATATATATTTACTATATATATATATATATAATTAATATATATATATATATATAAAAATATAAATATTTAAAATATATATATATATATATATATATATATATATATATATATATATATATATATAATTTGCCCCCCCCTAAATTTTGCTCTAACGGCGCCCATATATATATATATATATATATATATATATATATATATATATATATATATATATTTTTATATATATATATATATATATATATATATATATATATATGTATATATACTATTTTATTTATATATATATATATATATATATATATATATATATATATATATATATATATATATATATATATATATTACTAACTGTTATATGTACAGAAATATTCAATTTCAAATATAAATGAACTTTTATTGAAGCGGTGTTTATAAGTTTCGTGGACGTGACTGTCCATTTTATTCAGCTAATAAATTATGATACTAAATTACATCAAAATTAAAAAAAGTATATTAGTTTGAACTCGTTACCATGTTTAAAGAATATAATAACATTATTAATTACTTTTTATTTTACATTAAATATTTAAATTCAAAAATAATAAATTATGAAACTAATATTCTATTGTTACGACATATATTTGGCCTCGTAACTTGACACATGAAAAGAAAAAGAAAACGACTCGACATCAGATGACTATAGTCTTCAATTCGCCTGAGTCAATGAAAAAGCGATAGATTATAGAAATATTATTTCAGAGTCACTTCTATTAAATTCAGAATTAATTTCATTCAAAATAAATTCTTTTTATTTATAATAATATTAGAAAAGAATATTTATTATTATTATTATATTATTATATATTATTATTATTATTATTATTATTATTATTTATTATTATATTATATTATTATTATATTATTTTTATTATTATTATTATATAATTAATATTATTTATTATTATTATTATTATTATTATTATTATTATTATTATTATTATTATTATTATTATTATTATTATTATTATTATTATTATTATTATTATTATTATTCTAATCGCAGATTCAATTTTTTAATCGATATAAATCGATTATTGACTCTCAATGTTTTTATATAGTAAATTTTAATGTCGCGATTAATCGAATAGTTTTTTTGACTTTTAGATCAAAATAAGGTCTCTCTCTCTCTCTCTCTCTCTCTCTCTCTCTCATTCTCTCTCTCTCTCTCTCTCTCTCTCTCTCTCTCTCTCTCTCTCTCTCTCTCTCTCTTCCCGATTTCTGTCATTCTTTCTGTAACTTTATCGCAGATTATGTTACCAGTTTCGTTGTCATCTTTTCATATTAGTAATTCGTTCACAGCTTCATCTGTATATTAATCGTTAACCCCCAAAATCGTACAGTATCCGAAGCTCTCTAAGGTTCATCATTACCAATTTGTTATTTCATTCACTTGTTCAATCTAATGTAGATCCGTTGCATATTTCATTCACCGCTCAAAAACAGTAAATTAATAAATAAGTAATAAATAAATAAAAAATATAGAAATATAATTAGTGGATACTTGGAAATTAAACTTGAAATAATAAGCGACTACTTATTTTCCTCTTATCTACAAGTAAAAATAATAATAATAATAATAATATAATAATAATAATAATATATAATAATACAATAATAATAATAATAATAATAATAATAATAATAATAATAGATAATAAATAATAATAATAATAATAATAATAATAATAATAATAATAATAATAATAATAATAATAATAATAATAATAATAATAATAATAATAATAATAATAATAATAATATTAATATATATTATATTATTATATTATTATTATTATTATTATTATTATTATTATATATTATTATTATTAATTTATTATTTATATATTATATCCTTATTATTATAATTAATAATAATAAAATAATAATAATTATTAATTATTATTATTATTATTATTATTATTATTATTTATTAATATTATTATTATTATTATTGATTATTTTATTATTATTATTATTATTATTATTATTATTATTATATTATTTAATTATTATTATAATTATTATTATTATTATTATATTATTCATATATATTATTATATATTATTAATATATTATTAATATTATTATTATTATTATTATTATATTATTATTATTAATTATATTATTATTATTATTATTTTATCTATTATTTGGTTTTATCAAATTTATTCATCAAAATTCCATTAAATTAATAATTAGTTACGGTATATACGTTACTTCAAACACCTTATCAACTAATTGTACTTAAAACATCAAAAATATTATTCGTTCATTAAATTTCAAGTAAGCGTCAAAACAAGAGAAGTTTCTAACAGCAAAGCTTTTCAACTGGATAAATTCCACTTCGATGCCAATTAGGTTCATTTCGCAACGGAACCGAATTCTCTCTCCCTCTCTCTCTCATCTCTCTCTCTTCTCTCTCTCCTCTCTCTCTCCTCTCTCTCTCTCTCTCCTCTCCTCTCTTTCTCTCTCCTCTCCTCTCTTTCTCTCTCACCTCCTCCTTCCTCTCTCGTCTCTCTTCTCCCATCTCTTCTTCTCTCTCTCCTCTCTCTTCTCTCTCTCTCTCTCTCGTCGTCTCTTCTCTCTCTCTCTCTCTCTCTCTCTCTCTCTCTCTCTCTCTCTCTCTCTCTCTCTCTCTCTCTCTCTCTCTCTCTCTCTCTCTCTCTCTCTCTCTCTCTCTCTCTCTCTCTCTCTCTCCTCTCTCTGTCTCTCTCTTTCTTTTTCTCATCTCTCTCTCTCTCTCTTCTCTCTCTCTCTCCTCTTTCTCCTCTTCTCTCTTCTCTCTCTCCCTCGTCTCTCTCCATCTCTCTCCTCTCTCTTGTCCCTTATGCCAGTCTCCAGACTCCTTACTGAGGAATATTCGAATCTTTTTGTGGTAAACGTTTTTCAATTTAATTTCTATCAATTTCTTTTTTCAAATATCAAAAATAGTAATTTAAATATATTTAAGGATTATTATTTGTTAATAAATATGGTTGGGGTAAAAGTGTTATTAGATGAATAAAGTAAAATAATGGATATAGTTAAAATATTCGAAAATTATCCTTTGGTGATATCTAATATATATATATATATATATATAGTATATATATATATATATATATAATATATATATAATAATAATATATATATATATATATATATAAATTATATATATATATATATATATATAATATATATATATATATAAATATCACTGGCGGGCTCTTGGTCAAAATTCTTGAGTATGGCAAATAATTCATAATATATATATATTATATAATTAATATATATATAATATATATAATTATATATATATTATATAATATATTATATATATATATATTATATATATAATTATATATTTATATATATATATTATATATAATTATATAATATATAATATATATATAATATATATATAATATATATATTATTATATATATATATATATAATATATATATATATATTATAATATACAATATATTATATTATATATATTATATCATATAATATATATATATATATTATATATATATATATATAATCTATATATAATTATATATAATATACTATATATATATTTATATTAATTATATATAGACCTACAACACCAGGGAAAAATTTATTTCTTTAATTGAAACTTGAATTTCGAATACGAATTAATATCCCCCGTATTTATAAAAAGAGCTCATTTATTAAAACAAACGCACGAAAAATAATCAGTAAATCACAAATTAATATTTAAATTGGCTAATATGAATAATTATTTTACTTTACTCCAACTCAACAGCAGAAAACATTATTCTTCATTAAATAAATGAAAAAATAAAAATTTGGTCTGCCGAGGCAAATTAGCTACTAGCCTAGAAGGAGTCTGACTCAAGCGAGTATGGCGACTCTGGTCGGAAGAATGAGTCAATGATTCTATATGAAATTATGAATTAAATAAGTCGGTATAAGAGATGATCAAGTTAGCATAAAATTAATTAATTAGTTAATTATTATTATTATATTATTAATAATATTATTATTATTTCTTGCTAATGTAATTTAAATTTGGGATTTTTTTTAAATAAAAATGACTGCTAATTGAGAGGTCCGGGTCGGCAAAATATGACTTGCCTATCCATATAGGAAAAGGAACTATTTTTTTGACTCAGAGAAATAACAATTGCCACCAATCGCTAATATTAAAAAAGGGAATCGAGTAGAAATTTAAGTCGCGTCGGCTTTCAGCTGACCTATCGAACCGAAATCAATATAATATATATATATTATTATATATTATTAATATATATATATATATTATAATTATATATATATATATATATATATATATAATATCATATATAATATATTATATATTTATATGCTGACCTTTTTTTAATATTTTTTGGGTTCACTAAGGCAAGTAGGCGTTGCCTACTCTGCCTACCCCCCAAAGCCGCCATGATTATATATATAATTATATATATATATATATATATATATATAATATATATATATACTATAATATATATATAATATATATATATATATATAATATTTGTTGTTATTGACTTTTTTTAATCATTTAGATAGAATGAATAAAAAATAAAATATAGAAACCCCTAATATTAGCTTACCTATTGTTAAAAAATGCAAAATAATTTGAATAGAGAATTTAAAATAAATAATATAAATTTTTGTAGAATAAACCGAATACGGGTTTGCTCGAAGGCTGGACGATGCTAGGTTCTTTTTTTTTCTTCTATTTCTTCGAGAGCTAACTAACTGTCCAGCAACCCCCAGATATAAAAAAGGGCTAAAATAATAGATATTAAAAAGTCCTGGTTTTCAGTTTTTAGAAAAAATGTGTGAGAAGTGTAAAATGTTGTTCATAATGGGATCAATTTGAAAGTCGTTTTTTTGTACATTGAAATTATTGGAATTGTTTATGCAAAATGATTCTGTGAATTTTCTGGGATGGCAAATTAATTATTCAACTGTCAAATGAGGGTCATTAAGATAATGTTAATGTTGTTTGGGTGAGTGGTTTATGAAGGTAAGGGCAGAGTTAAGGATATTCTTGGTTGAAGATTAATTTGTGTTGGTAAGGTTTCGATAGAGAGGAAATACAAATGAGTTTTCACCCAAAACATTAGTAGCAGTAATAGATTTGGAACTGGCAATCTCCTATATCTAACCCAAACCGGCAAAGGTCATTAAAAAGTGGACCTTTTTATTTATTCTAACACAACAGCAAAGGTCATAAATAAAAGTGGACCTTTTTATTCTAACCGCAAACGCGCAAAGTTGGACCGCAAAAGGTCATAATGCTTTCGTGACGACTTCAAAGGAGCACGCCTCCCGAGAAAAGATACTTGTGGTTCCTATATTAATAGGCTATATTCTATAGGCCTAATTCCTATAGGTTATAATATCTATAGGCTATATTCTATAGGCTATATTTCAAGTTTCTAGCACGTTGCCCGACCTTATATTGTAGAAATACGCCGATCTAGTGTCTATACCCCTAGGTTTTATTGGGGTACGGGGAAAATCGAATATGCTTTCAATATATTGAAGAGGGTTGGCTAGGTATGTGCTTCTTCGCATGAGTTATATTCCCTACCCTATCCCCCTTTTCTAAGGCCTTTTTCTAGCATGACATGTCCTACGGTCATGAATACTTCGATTTTGATGTCTTATACCTATGTTATAAGGGTACGGGGAGTCCGAATTGATGTATTATTAAGAAATGTTTGCTTTAGGTGGTTTTCCTTCTACGAGTTATTACCCTATCCCCCCCTTTCTAAGCCTTTTCTTATCTGGACCATATCGTTATGTGACAGAACATATCGTCGAATGAGTCATCGATTAGTATACATAAATCCGGAACTGCTGAAATCGGAATTCCGGGGTTTACGAACAGGGATTATTCACTTCTCCCCCTACAAGAGTTAGATTAGATATTCCTAACCTTACCTACCCCAATTTTCATTTACCTAAATTGCCCAATCAATATTGCATGTTGCATTGCGATGTTGTAGCAAAATCTTTAAGCACATCTTCATTTGCAAGTATGGAACAATTTTGCAGACATTTTGCAACATTTGGGCAACATCGTTATTTTTTGGCGTATTAACACGTTTTAAGGGTCAAATTATATGTTTTCGGGTGCGTAGAAGCGTTTTCCGGGGTCAACGACGCGATTGGATCAAAACCCGAGGCTCTGGCGCACCGCACCGCCCCGCACCGCGTCACATCATCTTTTTTTCGCTTTTTTGCCGTCTCGATTTTCTATATCTCAGCTACCTTTTTTCTGACTATCACATTTCGAACCTATGTTAGAACCCGCAGCCAAACTATGGTCTTCCATGGGTCAAGTGTATATATATATATATATATAATAATATATATATTATATATATATATAATTT
>JABUQX010008566.1:2500-17500 GCA_015478945.1 Trachelipus rathkii
ATATATATATATAACATATATATATATATATCCGATTATGTATATGTATATATAGCATTGTTACTTCAAAGTATCCAATTCTTCCGACTTAGAGGAGACTATTGATTATTGTATTACTGTTGACTTAGGATAGCTTCATTTACAAAACGAAAAGGCCTTTATTCATATTGGCAAGTATTTGTTTGCTTGGAATATTGCTCTAATGTTCACGTTTTGTGTATTTTAATTTGTTAGTCCTTTGTAATAGGACGTCATTTGGAAATGTACTGTCAAAAATTGAGTACGTATTCTAGGAATGTTGTTTATTGGATTTGAGTGTTTCAAATTGTTCTTATGTAATTTATTATTTATTATTATTATTATTATTATTATTATTATTATTATTATTATTATTATTATTATTATTATTATTATTATTATTATTATTATTATTATTATTAATGCGCAGGAAAGAAATTAAAAATATTTTAAAATATGTATTTCGACGATATTCCGTCATGATTCTTAGTAATTAATTTTATTAATGAGCATTATAATTATTATTATTATTATTATTATTATTATTATTATTATTATTATTATTATTATTATTATTCTTAATTATTATTATTATTATTTATTATTTTTATAATTATTTGTATCAATTTATTATTTCTATTGTTCTTAATTTGTAAAATTATATATTAATTATTATTATTATTATTATTAATTAAATTTATTAATTATTATTATTATTTATTTGATATTATTAATTATTATTATTAATGTGATTATTATTATTATTATTTCTTGTGCTTATTAGTTTAATAATTTTTCATATATTGATTTGTTTATAACTAGCAAGCACAAGAAATAGGTGAATAATAATAGAATAATAATAATCAAATAATAATAATAATGAATAATATTATAATTCAATAAAATAATAATAATAAATAATAATAACTTAATAATAAAATATAATTATATTAAACTTACAAATAGTAATAAATCGAATTCGTTTAAAATTCTTAATAGCAAGAATATATAAAAAATAAAATATAAATAATAAATATAAATTAGATGAATATAAAATAATACATAATAATATAATAATAATATAATAATAAATAATAATAATATTGAATACATTTAATAATAATAATAATAATAATAATAATAATAATAAAATATAAGTATAATTAATAATACATAATAATAATAATAATAATAATAATAATAATAATATAATAATAATAATAATAATAATAATAATAATAATAATAATAATAATAATAATAATAATAATAATAATAATAATAATAATATGATGAATAGATAATAATAATAATAAACAATGTAATATTATAATATTAATTTGTTAATCAAACTTACTTTTATATATTTTTTAGCAGATACAGTTATTTTTTGTTAAATATTTTCGTTAAGGTCCATAATTAATTTTACATACTGGAATTTAATTTATATTCCTTTAAAATTAATTTACAATTACGCCCAATAACAGGTTTCATCAATTTCTTCTTATTAGTCTATCTATTTAGATGCTATAATTCCTTAGGAAAGCAATTTTGAATGAAAATTAATTAAATTTTATTCATTTAAAATTTTTTGTGAAAGTGAATATTGTATTTAACTGAATAATTAAATTAAATACGACAACTATACATTAATTTAGTAATAATTCATTGTTAATTAAAATCATTCCTTAATAATAATAAAAAATATTACCAACAGAATAATAATAATAATAAGACCTGTGAAACTAGATACATAAATAGGAATAATGCATAAATAATGAGATAATAATGAATAAGTAATCATAATAATTATTATATAAGAATATATAAAAGTTATTTTATTTCTAGTCTTCAGGTATTGAGGAATAATAATTAAATTAAGAGCCCTTAATTTAATTTCATAATAAGCAATAGTTGTAATTTATTTATTATTAATAGGAATTCCTAATTAATTAAATTTTAATAATTTCAGAATATTGTTTATTTTAAATAAATTGCAGATAAATATTGACTCTTTGTGACTTAGGCATCAATTTTTTTAGGCCTAAGTGTTTTATTTACATTTTGATCAAATGAATTTCCGTACTTTAATATTACCTTTGAAGTTGAGAGTAAATTTTTATCTTTAATAATAAAAAACATTTTGAATTAGTTTAATTAAATAAACATTAAAGTGCAGTATAGATTAATTACTTTATTTTTAGAGGCTCGTGTTTGGGGTAGGTTGTTGCTGTGGCAGGGTGTGGCATTGTGTTTAAATTATCATAGCGCAAATATCTTAATCCAAACATTGAATTCTTACTAGCAACGTTTTCGATTGAGTAACTTCTTCTCTTGCGTGATATTAGGAACTTGCAGTATGTTGTCCATGCGATCTTATTAGCAAATTGTTGAATCTTCTTATTAGTAAAGTAAATACGAAAACCTTTAATCCAGTTCAGACTTATTGAAATATGCAAATAAACTTCTTAAAAAGGATTTTCAACAGGAGTAACATTTTGACGTTCGTGTAATTCTATTGACATCGAAGTTCGAGAACCAAAATTTGTTTGCTATGGAAGACAAGAAGGGACCTTATCTTTGCTCAAAGTCTTTGTCATTGTTGTTATATTTCGCGCGGCTTTTTATAAACATAAAGTGCTAAGCATTCTAAACTTTGTTTGCAAGGACAAACGAATATCAATGGAAAATGACTAGCTAATACTACTATACTGACTACTACTACTACTACTACTACTACTAGCTAATAATAATAATGAATAATAATATGTATAATAAATATATCCAATAATATAATAATAATAATATAATAATAATAATAGATTAATAATAAAAGAAATAATAATAATAATGAATAATAATAATAGGTAAAAGTACTTAACGCCCACACGGAACGGGAGCTCGAATCAAAAAAAAATTTCACCAGGCAGACTCTTAATGATACATAAATAGATGTTTTAGGGTCGAAATGAAATTTTTTTTCCTGAACCTAACCTAACCTAACCTAACCTAACCTAACCTAACTATTTTACGATGCCCCGAGAACAGGTAAAAAAAAAAAAAAATCATTCGAATTTTACCCCTAGAACATCTATTATGTATCATAGATGCTACCTGGGAAAAAAAAATGTTTTGATCCGAGCTCCCGTTCGTGTGGGCGTTAAGTAACTTGTCCATAATAATCTAATCAATAATAATAATAATAATAATAATATAATAATAATAATAATATAATAATAATAATAATAATAATAATAATAAAAATAATAATAAATAATAATTAATAATAGATAATACTATAATAATAATAATAATATTAATATTATATTAATATTAATTTAATATATAATAATAATAATAATACTAATAATAATAATAATAATATATAATAAAAATATGAATAATAATAATAATAAAATAAATAAAAATACAAGTAATAAAGAAGGTATATATATATATCTTATATATATATATACCTATATATTATAGTATATAGTATATATATATATATTATAATATATATAATATATTATATATATATAATATATATATATATATATTATATATATATATATATATATATATATATATAGGTAAAAAAATATTCTCTGGTGAGGCAAAGGCCCATCAGAAGTAGGGGATGCAAACGAAATCCAAGTCTTTTAGGCTTTCCATGCTCAGTTAGGAAAGTTTGGCATCTCAATATAGGTTAGGAAATATAGATGAATGGCAGGCGGTGGTTGGTTCAGACTCTTCTGGTGTATGTATGATACGTAGTAAGACTGAGCGTAGAGCGTTTATCGTTGTGCACAAGTAAAGCGCGACTGAGTTCTGGATGCTACAGGTAGCGATTGCCTAATGTCCGTGATGTAGTTAACTTCAAAAAAAAAAAAAAAAAAAAAAAAAAAGTTTTAAGTTTTTTTAGGTTGGAGAGAGAAAGGGTGAGACTGTGTGGAAAGACGAGTGGCGCGAGCTCTCCTCAAAGGAGCAGATACTCGACTGGAAAGTTTCAGAAGAGAAAATGTTATTGAATAGCAAATGTATGTATAAAGAAGACTGACGGGCCAATTTGACGCATAAAAATCGTTGTAAAGAGAGTAGGTGAAAGCTGGAGAATGATAGCACAAGTAAGCCCTAGACACCACCATTTTTAAGAAGATTTATATATACACAGTATATATTATATATATTATATATAGATATTATATATTATATATATATAGTATACTATATATATATATATATATATATATATATATATATATATACTATATATATATATATATTATATATAGATTACTAAATTATAAATATATATATATATATACTATATATAATATATATATAATAGTATAATATTTAATATATATATATATAGTTATATATAATATATATATATAGTATATAATATATATATTATAATATATATATTATATATATATATATAGTATATAATATATGTTAAGACTTATATTAAAGATTTTAAGACAACTTTTCGGGGGCCGCTCAGGTAGATTTCATTCGGGGGCTCTTGAATTCTTTTTTTTCACTATTATCCTCAGATTTTATTTTTAATAATTTCTAATAAAACTCAGAATATTCTAGAATCTTAAAGAATTTCATCCCCATCACTTCAGTGATGACTATATAAGGAGAGACACTCGACCACTTAACTCAGTCTTACTTAAAACAGTGACAAGTCAATACGCCCAATTTTTCTAGGCTTGGCAATCTCACATTTTCCTATCTCATCAGTTACTTCCCCCCTGCTACTCCCTCAACTATACTTATTCAGCATTATTGCTTTCTCCCTCTAGGTCTAGACTCGAAATGAGCAGTAGCAATTATATAAGTGGTGCCCAAAAACACAAACTGGCAGATAAAATAGAAATAAGATAAATAGTTTTAAAAAATAAAAAATAACTCAAATGTTTAGTTTGACTCAAATGTTTAGTTTTGCTGGACCCGATCTAAGCGAAGTTGAGTCAAACATTGTTACTACTGAAATCGACATTGCTGAAACTTGTGGGAAGTCCATAAATTTGAGTATTAATGACGATAATTTCAATGAGCTATTTTCAAATGTATCATCTTCAAGTTTTGCACATGAAAGTGCGCAATTTTCTCTGCCACATTTTCGATTCCCTACTGATGTTGCACTATGGGATATTCATATCGATTTACCGGCACTACAACGCTATTGGGCTAAATTACGCCCAAAATGTTGTTAAAATTTCGAAACACAATTTCGAGCTTCGCCAGCTAGTCAACGTTTTTCAACAGTTCACTTGCAACGTGCATTAACAGACGGCGCAAAAGTCGAATGTGATTGGATTGCTTTTACCGTCAGCTAAATTAATTTTTTGTTTCGTATACCGACTATTCGGTGATCATAGTTTCAATGATACTGCTGTTTTTTCAGCAATTGGTTTTAACTATTGGAGAAATAGTAGCCGATCGATCAAAAGTCATGAACCTTCAAAGAAACACGTGGAAAACTATTTGGCATACCGACGGCGAGCAAAACAACTGGAAATCATAGACTAGAGATTTAAAAGTAGGGTTGAAATTGAAATGAACTATTGGCGCGATATTCTAAAGCGAATTGTTTCCGTAATAAAATTTCTTGGATCGAGAAAATTGCCATTTCGTGGATCCAACCAAACGATTGGCTCTAATCAGAATGGGAACTATTTGGGTATTTTGAAATTGCTAAGTGAATATGATTCACTTTTAAAAATTCATCTTGCGCAATATGAAAATAAGGGGTAAGGTCGCGCATCATATTTGTCAGCAAAAATTTGCAACGAATTTATTTTCCTCATCGCAAAAAAAAAATTTGAAAGTCAAATAATTGGTGAATTTCATAAGGCCAAATATTTTTCACTGACCGTTGATTCAACTCCATATATTAGTCACATATATCAACTTATGTTTTGTGCCCGATACGTAAAGAATGAAAATCCTGTTGAACAATTTTTGAGTTTCTTTCCAATCGAAAAACACACAATGAAGCATTTGAAAGATACTGTTGTCAACTTTTTTGGATGTTAAGGGTTTGAATATGATGCATTCTTGGGGCCAATCATATGATAAAGCAAAAAAACATGTCCGGTGTCTATGGCGGTTTGCAGGCAAAAAAAATCACAGACATTAACAAATTAGCAATATGTATTCCATGTGCAGCGCACTCACTAAACTTGGCTGACAAAAATGCCATTGAAGGTGATGATGAAGCGAATAATGAATCGGCTGAATTCTTCGATCTCATGGAATTTTTGTATGTTTTTTTCGTTTATTCACCATTTCGGTGGAATAAATGGAAATATGCATTTTCCAATACAGGCGAGCACCTTCTCAAACGAGCCACCGACACAAGATGGTCTGCTAAACATGATGCAGTTTTAGCAGTAGATTCATATTATGTGAAAATTGTAACCTTGTTAAAATCATTCCTGGATGAAGAGCAGTTACGATAAAACAATAATAAAGCAACAGCTACTGGCCTCATCAACAAACTTTGCCAATTCAAAAATATATTGATGCCTAAAATTTGGAAGATAATTTTCAGTCAATTCAACAGAGTCAACCAGAAATTACAAAGCAAAGACTTGACCCTTTCTGTAGCGGCTAAATTATATAAAACTTTGATAGCATTTCTGGAAAATGTTCATGAACAATTTGATATAATATTCAACCATGCATCAACTTTGTTTGAAGAATTCAGCAATTTTGAAAGTGAAATGGTACAACCTCGGTCAACATCTAATTTAAATAACCCGGAACAAAAAAAAAAATCCACAAAGATAAGTTTCTAGCAATTATTCAATCTTTGCTTGCAAATTTAAAAACGCACAGTACAGCTTATGCAGATTTGGAAGAGAAATTTGCTTTTCTGATTAATTTAAACGTTAAATTGTGATGAAATATCAAAACGTGTAAAAATATAACTGCTTTCTATTTCAATGATTTGAATGAGAATGATCGAAGAATATTATTTTAATTTTGATAACTCAACGTTTCCCTACTCTTCAATGTACTCAGCAACTATAAAGGATGGCTTAATTTTTATTATGCCAAATCTTGAAATCCTTCTCCGAGTTTATTTGTCATTGTTTTGCACGAATGTTAAGGATGAAAAATCTTTTTCAAAATTAAAATATATAAAAAACTATTTAAGAAGTTCGATGGGCTAAGAAAAGTTGAATGCATTCGCATTATTTTCGATTGTTGAATAAACTTTTTGAATAATTTAAATTTTGATGAAATTGTTAGAAATAATCTAAATGTAAAAAAATGGAAAGAAAGCAATTTATTCGACAGCGTCATCATCATCATCAAGTCGCATCTTCTGTTATAAGATATTTAAACTTGTTGAAGATTTTGAAATAAATTTGAAAGCAATTTGTTAATCCTTGTTTTTTTTCTTTTTCCTCGTTCTTTCAATAATTTATGCGGCTGTTTAGATGTTTTTGATTTCAACTGGAACCAGGTGCTTGAGCCTCGGGGCTCTGAGGCACTGCTTGCATCTTTCCGTTCAGGATTATTAGATTTAGTGCACTGATATATATATATATGTCTTTAATAATAGATTGGATTAGGATTAATATGATAATATGATAATTAATATATTATATAATTGACAATAGCGAATGATTTTTTCAGTCAAGAATTATATATTAAATTATATATATATATATATAATATAGTTTAAAATGAATTAATTGTTTAAGTCAATAACTTAAGATTTGAATGAATTTTTAACAGAAAATTAATTAAAAACTCCAATTTCATTTTTCTTCATAAAAAAAAAGTTTAATAAAATCCGATAAAAGAAACTGACTCTTGACAATTATTATTATTATTATTATTATTATTATTATTATTATTATTATTATTATTATTATTATTATTATTATTATTATTATTATTATTATTATTATTATTATTATTATTCTCTCTAACATCTAAATCTAATGTAGGGACCGAAATTGTGAAATTAAAATGTTTAAAAATTAAACCTTATTTTACCATGTCGTCCCCTTTTCCTATCGTCCTTTTGAGCTTGTTCCCTGTAAAATAGGTCGAATTCTACTGAGGAGAAACTCGCAACATTTGTTTATTTAACATTGGATTTAAAATTAGGAAAAGAAAGGTTTAAAAATGAAACCTCATTTTACCATGACATAACCGCATGCTAAAGGCTCCTTAATCTCGAGTGTAAAATTCGTAGGATTCTACTGAGAAGACACCTCAAACAATTGCTTATTTAATGTTGGATTCCAAATTATGAAATAGAAATGTTTAAAAATGAAACATTATTTTGCCATGACAACATCGCGTACCTAAGATGGTCTAGGTTTTATTATTAATCCTAAATATAATATGGGTAGAATTTTACAGAGAAGATACCTCACACATTTGCTTATTTAATATAAAATCCGAAATTACGAAACTAAAATGTTTAAAAACGAAACCTTTTATATTAATCCCTAATGTAAAATTCGTACAATGCTACTGAGAAGACTCCTTAAGCACTTGCTTATTTAATATAGAATTCGAAATTATGAAATAAAAATGATTAAAAATGAACCTTATTTAACCATGAAAACATCATAAACCTAAGGGCAGCTAGACTTTAATATTAATCCCGATTGGAAAATTCATAGATATTTAATGAGAAGACAAGTCTATCACTTGCTTATTTAATGTATTAACCAAAACCTTATTTTATCATGACAAATCACATACCTAAGTTTATTGCTTATTTATTGTAGGATACGAAATTATGAAATAAAATTTTTTAAAATGAATCTTATTTTACCATGACAACATCGCAACCTAAGGAGCCCTAGGCTTTAATATTAATCGAGAATGGAAAATTCGCTGCATTTTACTGGGAAGATATTTCAAACACTTTCTTATTTAATGTACCAATCGAAATTATTAAATAAATGTGTTTAAAAATGAAACCCGATTTTACATTAACAACATCACATACCTAAAAAGGCATAAGCTAAATTTAATATTAATCCCGAATGTAAATTTTTCAGAATTCTACTGATGAGAAACCTCAAACACTTACTAATTTAATGAACAATCCGATTCTATGAAATAAAAATGTTTAAAAATAAAATATTATTATTATACCATGACAACATCACATACATAAAGGGTCTAGGCTCTAATATTAATCTGAATGTCAAATTCGTAGAATGAAGCATAAAGGGTCTAGGCTCTAATATTAATCTGAATGTCAAATTCGTAGAATGAAATCTTCTTTTATTTATCATGACAACATCACATACCTAAGGAGACCTAAACTTTAATATTACTTAATTTTTACATTCAGGATTTATATTAAAACCTCGGTTTGTGATGTTTTCATTGTAAAATAAGGTTTTATTTTTAAACTCAGTTTCATATTTTCGGATCCTACATTAAATAAGCAAGTGTTTGAGGGGTCTTCCCAGTAGAATTCTGCAAATTTTACATTTGGGATTAATTTTAAAGATTAGGCCTTCTTAGGTATGTAATGTTGTCATGGTAAAATAATATTACATTCGGCATTAATATTAAATCCTAGGCCTTCTTATGTATGTGATGTCATAGTAAAATTAGGTTTCATTTTTAAACATCTTTATTTCATAATTTCAAATCCTGCATTAAATATGCAAGTGTTTGAGATGTCTTCTTAATAGAATTGAGCGAATTTTACATCCGGGATTAATTTTGAAGCCTAGGCTGCCTAAGGTATGTATTGTTTTCATGTTAAAATAAGGTTTTATTTTTAAACATTTGTATTCCATAATTTCGGATCCTACATTAAAAAAGCAAGTGTCTTCTCAGCAGAATTCTACGAATTTTACATTCAATATTAATATTTAAACCTAGGCCCTCTTAGGTATGTGAAATTGTCATAGTAAAATAATGTTTTATTTTTAAACAATTTTATTTCATAATTTCGGATCCTATATTAAATAAGCAAGTGTTTGAGATATTTTCTCATTAAAATTATAAGAATTTTTCTTTCGGGATTATTATTATTAAAACTTAAGCCTACTTAGGTATATAATGAAATTAGAGAAAAAATAAAAATGCATCATGCAAAAATGAATTGAATTAAATATTGAACTTTTATTTTCAACTTAAACATTTTGAATTAGTGTAAAATACAAAAAAAAATACATATTAAATATTAAAGTCTAAGCCACCTTTGATATGTGATGTTAGCAATGCAGCATGGTAAAAATGATTTAATTTTTTTTAAAATTTATTTCATAATTTCGGATCCTACATTAAAAAAGCAAGTTTTTAAGGTGTCTTCTTAATAGAATTTCTACGCCATCATGGAAAGACGACCCTTTCCCGGTGACACCTTCCTACACTGTCTTCATAGAATCAGCCATATACTTTGTACCCAGTTCTGACATCGCTCCCATTTCTTATTATGAGCATTCTAGTTGCTCTTTCAGCGACCAACTGCCTCCACAAAATAATATGGACTTGGTCGAACTCAACTTGCTTCGTATTCATGAAGAAGCCCCTCCACTTACAAAGGAAACTCCCCCTCCCCAGAAATCACCGTTGTACGACTATTCCTTACTACCTGGATTTACCGTTTATCCCCTTCAGGTTCCACTCCTCAACCTCTCCACTCTAACTGATTTTTCTTCTGACATTGCCGTTAACCACATAGAGACAGTCTCAGGAAGACCATCTTTATAGTACTCATAACAACACGGGATGACCACCTTCCTTCAGTGTAACTGTCGTGCCTACTATTCTAATTCTGAAGACTTTTTTAATTGATAAATTTATGTACACCAAAGTGTATATGTTTGCAGGAACTTCAACTATGCCATCGCGACCTCTTTTAACCGTCGGAATACAATTCGCCACTAACATCTATAAAACGAGGTGACAACGATAGAGGCGCCGCCGGAATTCTCATTCATAAGTCTGTTCCCTATTCTCCGGTCCGTCTTTGACTTCACGCAGTAAAAACAGGAATCTATCTGCCCACCAATTTCACTGTATGTTCGATCTGTTTGTCTCCCAATAGCGAATTCACTAAAGCCGAATTAATTGACCATTTCAAGCAGCTCAACCCACAGGTTATCATGTTAGGAGATTTCAATCTTAGTCACCCTCTATGGGGTGTCTCTATCACTTCGCACAAAGTTAAGGTCCTTGTCGATCTCCTTCCAAACCCCTTTTCTCTGGGATGCCTAAACACTGGACTCCCTACCTATGAAAGGTTAGATTACACACTCCTCCACCTCTATAGACATATATACATTTGCTCCCACTCTCTTATGGATCGCTTCATATGATCCCCCTTCTGTTATTTTTTTGTATGGCAGCGGCCATTACCGATAGCCTTACATTAACTCACATTGAGAGTTTTTGAGACCAATGTTAAAATCTCATTTCCGTTGGCGTTATGTTTGAGCGTAGTGGGCCACTTTTTATCAGGTTACAGCTATCCCACTTTCTTCTTTCAATGAGCAGTTTCCTACCATTGACGCTGCCTTTAACTTCTTCCAGCAAGTTATCATCACAGAAACAGAAACTTGCAACCCGTGGTCTTCCTCAGGTAGGCGTTTGGCAACCCTTTGGTGGTTCCAAGAGTGTTCACATGCCAACCGGGAGAAGAAAAGAGTCTACAGGCAATACAAAAGAACCCGCACCACCCCAAGCATGATTATTTTCAAAGCGACTGCAGCAAGATCTCGCCGAATCAATCGCCAAACGCACAAGCAATACTTTCGAACAACACTATCTCTGTCCCAACTGCTTTTGCATATGCGTTAGTCTACAGTTTTGGTAGCCACTCGAGCTCTTCCTGCTTTCTTGAAACTTTTCAAAAAATTAGGGATTAACACCGTAACGCCAGAATTTTCAACTGCGAAAAGGAAAGATAATACCTATAACCATCTTTTTACATTTACAGAGTATCAAAAAGCACTGGCGATTAGCAGTGCGCCTGCCCCAGACATTACTGGTATCTCCGTACATTTACCCGTCTGCATTAGTATCCCTGATGGATCTGTATAACAAGCTCTCGATCGAATCCTCTTTTCCATCTGATTGGACAACAGCTTTTCTAATTCCTATTTCCAAACCTGGGAAAGATCCGAAGTTGGCGAGCAACCAAAGAAGAATTTTGCTGACCTATCATACTTGTAAAATAATGGAGAAAATGGTTGCAGACCGCCTTCTCCCTGTTCTATAGAGTTGCTAGTTCTTTCTCAAACTTACAGTATGGTTTCCGCAAGAACCGTTCGACCGCGGATCCTTTGCTCTCGGATTCAATGCCATTATCACGACCATCCCAGCGACGGTCAAGTTAACCCTGTGTGTTGATGACCTGGTGTCATGCATCGCCGGTCCTAGGCTATCATTTCTTGAACGTCAACTCCAAACAACCATTGAGAACATTTTACAATAGAGTAACTCCCATGGCTTCCACTTCTCACACACCAAAACCTCAGCCGTACCATTTCAGAAAAAGGGGAATTGAAGAACCTGCCACCTTCCTCCTGCGAACCTGACCTTATATGGTCCACCAATTCCTGTTACTTCACCGGTCAGATTTCTAGGCCTCATTCTGATATACCCACTGCACATTAAACAGCTGAAAACGACTTGACATCGTGCGGTTGAACCTTTGAGTCATCTCACTTTAAAATCCTGGGGTTCTGATCGGAAGACCCTTTCATATCTTCACATCGTCCTAATCAGATTGAAGTTAAACTATGGCTGCGTAGTATATGGTCAGGCCTCCCTAACTCTACAACATCTGTTAGATCACATCCAAAACGAGGCGATTCGCATCTTCCCAGGAGTCTTCGCTCGTCCACAAGGGTGAGTCTCGAAGTTGAAGTCGATGTGATGCGCTCTCTCGCGAAGGGAATACATCATGTAAAATTATCTTATTTATTTAATATATATTAATATATATATATATATATTATATATTATATATATAAATATATAATATTATTATATATATCTTATATATATATATATATATATATATATATATATATATATATTGGTAAGTTACTTAACAGCAACACGTTAATAGTGTAAATTAGTAAATGTAGTGTATATCAAACGAAGTTTAAATAAAAGTAAACATTTTTAGGAGTGACGGAAGAAGCTTTCAAGGTAAATAAATTTTTTTGTTGTGGATTCTCTTGCGAACTAGTTTTTTACGCGCTTATTTAAATTCAATAAGATATATGGGAAAGAAGATGTGTTACGCGTTCAGTGTCTTTTTTGAAGAGATCGTGCAGGGTCATGGTATCCGTAACTGTTTTACAGATACTTTTATTTGATGTAGAGTTAATCAACAAGGAATATAGAGGTAACACCTAACGTAACCTAACCTAACCTTACGTAAAGTAACGTAACCCAACCTAACTTAACCTAACCTAACCTCTTACCTAACCTTTTTTCGTCCCTAGAACATCTATTTATGTATCATAGAGGCTACCTGCAAAAAGTTTTTTTTTAATCCGACCTCCCGTTCCGTGTGGCCGTTAAGTACATTTAATATTATATATAATATTATATATTTATTTATTATTATATATATATTATATATATATATATTAATATATATTAATATCTATATATATATATATATATAATATATAGAACTTAACCTTTAAAAGGAAGTTAACCAATATATCTCGAACAGAACGATGTAAATTCGATTTTTTCGATTATTTCAGGGCAATAGTGCGCAAAGTTATTTTAACGTTTTTTTTGTTTTTTTTTAACCTATTGCTAGTATATGATACTAGCAAAGTGGAAGAGTCGGGATCTCGTCAGCGGGGGACGAAGGGGGGAACTTCGTCCCCCCCCTTGTCCCCCGTCGTTCATACTTAACAATTTTTTTTAAAAAAAAATTTAAAAAAATTAACAAAAATTTAACATGATACAAAAAAGCAGCTTGTGGTAACTCTCGCGCTCTTTCTATTGGAGTTTTAGCTAAACACGTGACACTGCAGGGCTCACCGAGTAGCTTTCTGCGATTTTCGATATCATGTCACTTTCTGTAACTTCCTTTTAAAGGACAAGTGCCTATTATATATATATATATATATATCTATATTATATATTAATATATATATATATAATATATATATATATTATATATATAATTACAAATACCTATATATAATAAAAGAGGGGAATATAAACAGCTGTTTCCAATTTTTGTTTCAATTATTAAATTGTTGTAATAAAGGAATATAAAAGAAGAAAGATCCCTCATCCAACAAATATATTTCTGTTTTTGCATTCTCTTAAAGATACTTTTTTATACTTCGATGTTTATGTTACGTCACTTCGCTTTTACACGCGTACTAATAAATGCGTTACTGACACTAGGATTACATTGAGCATTCCATCATACGAGACTGAAGTTCAGAGTTATGTATTTAAGAATTTCGATACTATTGTTCGGTTTACGTTAAACATTGTTCATTTTTATTGGTTTCTATTACTATTGGATGAAACTTTATGAAATTGAAATGTAATAAAATGAAATACTCCATTTTAGGGTGGATTGGCCATCGTGAACACGTGTTTTCGGAAGCACGCGCCTATAATATTAGCACATGTAATTTTAACAGGAAAAAATTTAGCGTTTATAATATATAAAACGTTACGTTTGCTAGTATTTTTTTTGGTATTTTTCTTCTTGATAATTAATAAAAAGGAAAATTTTGAATTGTATTTCAACATAGTAAAATTTAAATTGAAATTTTGAATATTGTAAAAACCGGGTTTGAGAAAGAAACTTTTTCCTAACGCCAAAATAAAATATCATTAATTTCTTTCAGCCCTTCCCGCCTTGAACGGTGTATTGTTATGAGATGAATGTCAAGGGCCCTTTGTGGCTCTCTTGGGGTTTGAATGGGTAGGGTGGCCCAAGGGTGGCACTATTAGAAGGAGGGCGGAATTA
>JABUQX010008566.1:22500-27500 GCA_015478945.1 Trachelipus rathkii
GAAAGTAACCCATTTATGGTGAGTTATTTTTATAATTTGGAACAAACTTTAAGCATATCTTGTATTATATATATATATATATATATATATATATATATATATATATATATATATATATATATATATATATTTATAATATATATATATATATATATTATTTGTATATATATTTTATATATATATATATATATATATATATATATATATATATATATATAGTATCTATGTTGCTTGGTACGCAAAATTATAGATATAGGATATCAAACCCTTGGCTATTGGACATGATTTTAATATTATTTAATAACACATAGTAAATCTTTAAAAAAAATTCTAAAAAAGAACAGTTAACATTTTTTTATTTTCACTTAATTTAGCTTTCGTCCATGACAAATTCAACTGGACCTCTTTCAGAATGTGAAAATTAGGAACTGACGAATTTTATGACAAGGAATAAATTTCAATAAATTTTATAGTTGGTTGTTATTTTCCTTCTTGATCTCCTTCAAGTAGTATGAATCTAGAAGATGAATTTTGGATTATTGGTCTGTTTTACATCGCCAAATACTTTGTTGAAATTTTCAGTATTATAAATATATATTGACAATTAATTTCCTTTTGGTGGTATTGTTGCAATATTTCAAATAAAATTTAAAAATAATTCATCTTTAAATACTTGCGCTTTAATTTTTTATATTTTTTTGCGCTCCTAAATTTGTGCTTTTAAAAAAAAATTGATTTGCGGACATGTGCGCTTGCGGACTAAATTGTGCGCTTTGGCGCTTGCGGACTAAATTTTTCCATTTTGCGCTTTTGCGTTTGCGCTCTATATAAAATTTGCGCGCCCACCTCTGCTATTAACCATAAAATGTAATGAAGTTTATATATATATATATATATATATATATATATATATATATATTATATATATATATATATATATATAATATATTATTATAATATTATATATATATATAATATATATATATATATTATATAATATAATAAATTTTTTGAGTTCATGTACAGGACCCACCACGGCTCACAGAGAACCTGCCACACTGGGTTGAATAATCAACTCCATGGGTAGGTCCTGGCTCGTACATATTTAAAATGTCAAGAAAATTTTGATGGCGAAATGAATATTCAGTCAAAAATAAATAAAAAGCTAAATAAATAGATGCCCTTACGTTATAAATAGTCCTAAAATTACATAACAAAATCATATGTGATAAAGAATAGTTAGTTTTTGAAGATAACCTTTTAGAAGGAGCTATGGATCATGAGTAGGAAAGGGCGACGGCGAATGGGCTCCAGTTGGGGAAAATCAATGAAGATATGGTGAACAGATTGCGGGGTATGGCGACAGCAAAATTTGCAGATGGGAGGAGGGTCCCGTGACATGTAGTGGCTATGATTGATACTGGTGTGCCAATACGAAGGCGTGCAAGTATCACCTGGTGCAAGCTTTTTCGTCGGTGAGAGGTAGGTCACTCACCAATGTTCGGCTTTATATTTCTAAGTTTAACCCCCAGCTGATCAGTTGTCCAGCACTCTTGCCAATAAGACCGGAAGCCTTGTCGGAGAGCGGGAAAGTATTCAGTTGATGGGAGGCAACCTTGTCGAATGGCATCCGGGTGGTACCTAGAACAGCTCCGAAAAGAAGAAAAGGCCATTTTGGCCTTTCTGTCAGTGATTTCGCCGCCAGTTACCCCTACGAAGTAGCCGAAGAAACTGTTGTACATCGGGTACCATTGTGTTACCACTGGATAGCGCTGAGCGAATCTGAAGAAATGACATAAGAGTGGTCTTGGATAAGGAATAGAATTCGAGAAAGGGTTATCATTATAGCCATTAATTCTGCCGTAAAAACTGAAGTATGAGGGGGAGAGTATGGGAAAGGTTGAGGTCAGGAAAGACAGCAGACGCTCACACACTGCCCCCTGTTTTAGAACTGTCAATAAACACTAGAGTAAATCCGCTGTGAACTGTGGAATGACACAGGAATGATGCCTTTAACAAGGCGGCAGGGTGGCTAGATTTGGAGAGAGGTCAGGACCAGGAAAATGGTGAGAGCAGGAAATAGCCAGGGAGTATATCCTTTGTCATAAGAGAACGGTAGCATAATTTTCAAATGGATGTTGAAGAAGTTAAGGATGTTATAAATGGTCAGTAAGGAAGATTCTGAGGTATCCCTCATAGAATCGGTGTTAGAACAGATAGTATTGGGGTTTGAAAGCGAAGATAACTTGTGCACATGATGCATTCCCTTCAAAGAGAGAGTGACATCACATCGGATTCAGCTTCAAGGCTCACCAGGGGGGACGATCGGAAGACTCCAGCGGAGGTATGGATCGCCTCGTTTAGGATGGGATATAACAGGTGTTGTAGAGTTGGGGAAGCCTGACCATATACTACGCAGCCTAGTCCAGCTTCGATCAGATTAGGTAGGAGTGGTGGAGTAAAAGGGACTTGCGATCAGCACCCCAATATTTTGAGGCGAGATGACGTAATAGATGAAGCACGCGATGACAAGTCGTTTTCAGGAGTTTAATATGGGGTGCATATGTTAGGTGGTCATCTAGATTGAGTCCTTGAAATTTGACTTGTGAAGTTGCAGGAATTGGTGAATCATATCAGGTTAGGTTCGTGGGAGGAAGGTGGCAGTTTCTTCGACTCCCTCTCTTCCTAAATAGTACTGCTGAGGATTTGGTGGGTGATAAATGGAAGCCATTGTGAAATATTCTCAATAGCTAGTTGGAGTTGCCTTTTCAGAAATGGCAGCTTGGTACCACCAATGTATAGTGCCAGGTTATCAACATAGAGAGAAAAATTGACCGTCGCTGGGAAAGAAGTAAAGATGTCATTGAATCCGAAAGCAAATAATAATACACTTAGAACACTGCTCTGCGAGACGTCTTCATCCAAAGAAAAGTGGTGTGATAGAACAGAAGAGCACCGAACCTGGATGAATATGCCTGACAAAAGGCATTTAATAAATAGAGGGAGCTGTCCTCGTAAACCTAGCGAATAGATTTTAAGGAGAACCCAAGTTCTCCACGTTGTGTCATAAGCTTTTCCAAGTTCAAAAGAGACACCAAGAACCATCCCACCAGCTGAGAAGGCTTCTCGGATGTCATGATCCAGTTTTAACAAGGGGTCTGCGATCAAACGATTTTTGCTGAAACAAAACTGGAAGTTTGAAAAAGCCTGGTTATTCTCTAGAACAGGGAGAAGGCGGCCTAAAATCATTTTCTCCATTAATTTACAAGTGTGACAGGTCAGAGAAATTGATCTTTGATTGTTAGCCACTTCGGATCTTACCCAGGTTTGGGAATAAGAATTACAAAAGTCCTAGTAGTAATAGATGGAAAAAAGGATTCGGTCCAGATTCTGTTATACAGATCCAGCAAGAACGCTGATGCAGAGGGGTGAATATGACGGAGCATTATGTATGAAATTAAATCTGAGCCAAGGGCACTGTCTTCGCTGTTCGCCAGTGCAGTGTTATAGATATGATCTTCCCCTTTCGCTGTTGAAAAGTCTGGCGGTGCAGTGTTGATTCTTAATTTTTGAAAGGCTTCAGGATAACGGAAAGAGCTAGAGTAGCTAGCCAAACTATAACCTAATGCATCTGCAACAGCTGCTGGAGCAGAGATCGTATCGGTTATATCAGGCCCATAACGGAGAACGGTGGGTGAAGAGTTGTTGGAGTGGTGAGATATTTTCTGTTCAACTTTCCAAACTGAAGAAAATGGAGTGGTGGAGTTGACAGTCGAAGTATAGTTTCGAAAGTATTGTTTACGTGTTTGGCGATTAATACGACGTGATCTAACCGCAGTTGAGTAACGATGGGAAACAGATTAGGGAACATAGATGCAGGCCTCTTACGTAGTTTGGCGAAATCATCGGGAGGGTATAGGACAGTGTCTTCGCAGGAATGCTCTCCTAGTTTTGCATTGGATGAACCAACTTAGTTTCATTGTTAGTTGGTTGAAAATTACCATTCGAAGTAGGGTTGTTGTTGGCATTTTAAACGGGAGATTGAATCAAGGGCTGCTTTTGGATTATTTGAGAAGTCAGTGGTATAGGTAGTGCTGGTCGGCAGGTTGCAGTAACTGCTTGAGTTTCGCTAGAATTTAAAGGAAGAGCTCTACTGAATGGAGTTGTGTCTGTGGATTAACAAGTGGAGACAGGGGGCTGCTACAATTGTAGCATAAGATTGCCCTTGTCTTGTGGGATATTTGTCTTTGAGCTGGTGTATGGCATCTCTCCTGCTCAATTTTTGTATAGTACATAACTCCAAAACCTCCTACTCAAACAGGTAAGACGGGCATTTTAAAGAAGAGGCACTGTGGGGTCCTCTACAGTTTTTGCAGTATGGTGTGTTTTCACATGGAATGTGAAATTCTCCTCAGACTGGGCATATGTCATGCGGCCCTCTACAGTATTTTCGGGGATAACCAAACCGTTGGCATTTAAAGCAACGTCTGAGTCGGGGAATAAACGTACAAATACTGTAGTTTGTAAACCCTGTTTTCACCTTTGAAGGTGAATAAGGGGTACTAAAGGTAAACAGTAAACGAGGATTTGGGGTAACAGGCGAGTCCCGACGAGAGGGAAATATATAAACGTTTGTAACGGGAAATCTTTTCTGCTGGAGATTTCTTAAAATGACAACAATATCTTCAAATAAAAATTTCTTTGGATGCGTTTCTTTTTTCATCAGGAATGGAAATAAGAGGGATGCTTCCAAGAGATGTTAAGGATGATAAGATGGAACTTTGATTTTGGGTAGTAGCTTGAACGAGAAGAGACCCATATCTCATTAACATAGATGGGGGTCTCCAACTCCTAAAGCTTTTTCAAGTGCATCGATTAGAATAATGGTTCTTTTCTCAGTGAGAGCTTTGGAGGTAGTGGATCGTAATAAATAATATATCGGAAATGATGTATCAGCTGGCATTCCCGGAGGGCAAGCATATGAAGTAAATAATTGAGAA
>JABUQX010008566.1:37500-40000 GCA_015478945.1 Trachelipus rathkii
AAAGATGTTTGCAAGAATGGGAGAGAGGGGAGATCCCATGCTTAAACCATTGTTTTGTTTATAGTAAGTGTTGTTAAACTGGAAATAGTTGTGCTCAAGGGTAAGGAGAATAAGCTGTTTAATGAGAGGGAAGGGATGAGAAAGGTTAATGTTGTTTTCAGAAATGAAGCGTTCGAGGAGAGAGATAGTAAGAGGGACAGGAACAGAAGTAAAAAGGGAAACAACATCAAAACTAAGAAGGCTGTGGGTATTAGTGTTAATGTCTCTGGACTTGGAAATGAAATCTTCAGTGTTGGAAATGTGAGAAGAAGAGATGTGTCCTATGAGGGGTTTTAAGCATTATCTTATCCACACCACATCATTAATAATGCCCTCCGTAAAGCAAAGAACACTTTTTACACTAATCCAAGAAGACAAGACAACACACACACTTCATATCTCCCTCTACCCACCACATCTCACAACATGTGTAAAAAATTCCTACCCAAATCTATCCTTGTTTCTTCCTCCAATGTACTTCCTTTCAAAAAAATCTTCAAACCTCGTACTCATTCTGATTCCTTTACTTCCCAATGTGTGTACAAAATTCCCTGTGCCAACTGTAACAACCTATACATTGGAGAAACACATGATTTTCCCCGACGCAATTATCAACATAAATATGACCTTCTCCAAGATAACCCTAATTCTGCCCTTACCCTTCATAGATCCACACATAATCATAACATAAACATTAACCACATGACACCCATTATTCACATTGACAATCTACAACTTAGAAAACTTTCTGAATCCTATTGCATAACAAATTCTAACAATTACAATATACAAAGAAAAGACTCACACATAGATCCCATCATAAACAACATTCTGCACTCCTCACCTTTTTTCAAAAAACTTAAAACCAAACTTTTGTAAATTAATTTTCATAATTTTATATTTTTATTTTATATTTTCATTATTATTTAATTTAGTTGATGTATAACAGCAGCTGAAGGAGGACCTAGAATTTAAAGGTCGAAAGCTTTTGCTACCATTCTTAAATAAATTTATGATAAATATCTAAGAAAATTTTAGACTAAAAAATTATGATATATATCCTTAATCTTTAAATTATTAAAGAGCTTTTTAGTTTTAACAAACTAACATTTGAAACTATATATATATATATATATATATATATATATATATATATATATATATATATATATATATATATATATATATATATATATATATATATATATATATATATATATATATATATATATATATATATATATATATATATATATATATATATATATATATGACCAGCGTTTAGTATATCCGTCATATGTATCTCAAAAACTATTAATGCTACAGTAAAACGGAATACATTGGTGGAATGCTGGTCCAATTTTAGTACGGAAAATGTAAAAAAAAAAAAAAAAAAAAAAAAAAAAAAAAAAAAATTATATCTCAAAAACTACAATAGCTACAGCGAAATGGAATACATTTTTGGAATCCTGGTAAAATTTTACATAGGAAAATGTAAAAAAAATAAAAAAATAATAACTAAGGGGGGGACGTTTTCCATACCCCGTAGGGGAGGGGCGGAGGAACCCCCGCGACACCCAAATACCAAAGAGCGGGGGTTCCGGAGACCCTCCCCGGAGGGGGGGAATTAGTCCAACCCCGTAGTTCCCCGGAAGGCCGAGAGACCCCGACTCCTGCCATCGGTGCGGTATACCCTTGGGGTATTCTTTAGTTAAAAAAAAAAGCAAAATTTGATAGAAAGTCTATTTATTTTAATAGAAAGTCTATTTATTTTAACGAGAAACCAATAAAAGGTCTCTAAATAGGCCTTCTAATCATATTACTATAATTATTAACAATAATTTTTTTTTTTTTTACATTTTCTTATGTGAAATTTTACCAGGATTCCAAAAATGTATTCCATTTCGCTGTAGCTATTGTAGTTTTTGAGATATATATATATATATTTTTTTCCGTACTAAAATTGGACCAGCATTCCACCAATGTATTCCGTTTTACTGTAGCATTAATAGTTTTTTAGATATATATGACTTATATATTATACTCTTTATATATATATATATATATATATATATATATATATATATATATATATATATATATATATATAATAAATATATATAATATATATATATATATATATATATATATATATATATATATATATATATATATATATATATATATATATATATCTTGCCAGTCCATCCTCTCCTATAAAAATTGGTTTATAGTGAGACTCTTCCGCAGTTTTTCCCCGTGCAGGAAATTTATAATCTTCTGTTGAGTTAAAGAAGTCTTTGACAATGAAGTCTAAACCCGATTCTGGGTCTGATTTTGAATACCAAAACACTTTTTCACAGTAGTCACCAATAGCAAATCTGCCTGTACTGGGATCCACTGAATACCCTGGTAATATATATATATATATATATATATATATATATATATATATATATAC
>JABUQX010008566.1:42500-45000 GCA_015478945.1 Trachelipus rathkii
CAAGTAAAGCTGCAGGCCCTGATGGTATATATGGTAGAATTCTGAAGGAGGGTAGTACCAGCATTGCAAAGGCACTGTATTTGATTTTTAAGCGATCTATAACATTTGGTGAGGTACCAGATGACTGGAAAACGGCATATGTTGTGCCTATTTATAAGAAAGGTAGTAAGGAAGATTTGGGAAATTATAGGCCAGTTAGCTTAACATCTCTGGTTGTAAAGGTTCTGGAAAAGTTGCTGAAAGGTCATATAGAGAAATATTTAGAAGATAACAAGGTATTGTATGACTCCCAGCACGGTTTCAGAAAGGGTAGGTCATGTCAGACAAACCTTTTAGAATTTATGGAATACATTACTGACTGCATTGACCGAGGAGATCCAGTTGATATTGTATATTTAGACTTTAGTAAAGCTTTTGATAAGGTTCCCCACATAAGGCTGATGAAGAAGTTATTGCAATGTGGTATAGGTGGAGTGGTACATGGTTGGATTAAAGAGTGGTTGTGGAATAGAAAACAGTGTGTACAACTAAATGGCAATAAGTCATCATGGGAAATAGTGAAGAGTGGTGTCCCACAGGGTTCAGTGCTGGGGCCACTATTGTTCCTCATATATATAAATGATTTAGACCAGGGACTTAAATGCAAGGTTTCTAAGTTTGCAGATGATACTAAAGTGGCCACCTCAGTTAGGAATAGTGAAGGATGCATAAAGATTCAAAATGATCTTGATAAACTTCTTGGGTGGGCAGATAAGTGGCAAATGAATTTTAATAGTAAAAAGTGTAAGGTTCTTCACCTAGGTTACTCAAATAAAAGTTTTAACTACGATATGAATGGGGATTGGCTTGAGTCTGTGGACCAAGAAAAAGATTTAGGTGTGATTATAAGCAGTAATTTGAAAGTAGCTAATCAGTGTTTGGAAGCAAGGAATAAAGCTAATAAGATGCTGGGCATAATAAATCGCAATGTTGTTTACAAGAGCAAGGAAGTAATAAGTAAACTGTATAATAGCTATGTTAGGCCAATAATAGAGTATTGTGCACAAGTTTGGGCTCCTTATTTAAAGAAAGACTTAGATATGCTAGAGAGAGTGCAACGTAGAGCAACAAGGATGATTTCTGGGTTTGAGGGTAAGAGCTATGAGAGGCTGAAGGAGTTAGGAATGTTTTCTGTAGAAAGGCGATTTCTCAGAGGGAACATGATACAAGTCTACAAAATTTTTACATCTATTGATAATACGGAGACCAATAAATTCTTCATAGTAGAGCATGGACGGGAGACCAGGGGGCATAACAAGAAAATTAAGAAGAAAGCATGCCATCTTGATATAAGAAAGCATTCTTTCAGCAATAGGGTTGTTAAATTTTGGAATGGTTTGCCACAGGAGGTTGTTGAGTGTGACTCAGTTGCAACATTTAAGAAAGGGTTGGATAGGTATATGGATGGATTGGGTATCATATAGTATATTTAGACGAAGCCAAATTGGTGGGTTTTAGTTACAGTAGTTATTAATGTTAGATTGCATGTGTGACCATAACTTAATTAAGGTATGGGGATGGTTTGGGTATCATATATCTTTTTTTTTTTTTTTTTTTTTTTTTTAACTTAGCCAAATTAGTGGATTTTAAGTTACAGTAATTTGACAAGCCCTAGGGTGCTTTGTGGATTTGCATGAGCATGTTATATATATATATATATATATATATATATATATATATATATATATATATATATATATATATATATATATATATATATATATATATATATATATATATATATATATATATATATATATATATATATATATATATATAGATATATATATATATATATATATATATATATATATATATATATATATATATATATATATATATATATATATATATATATATATATATATATATATATATATATATATATATATATATATATATATATATATATATATATATATATATATATATATATATATATATATATATATATATATATGGTCTTATGTAGATGGTATGCCCAGTGTTTTGGGCTAGTACAAAAGTGTCATTTCAAGCCACTTACATTTTTTTAGTTTCACAAATTTTTGCTTTTAAGCGAGATAAAATTTATTTGGGTAAGTTAAGTTAAAGTTAAGTTAAAGTTAAATTGAGGTTAAATTGAGGTTAATCTAAGGTTATGTTAAGGTTAAGTTAAGGTTAAGTTAGCAGTAAAAGTACACATATTTTAAATTTATTTTATCAGATATTATCTGATATTTAAATTTTTTTTTTGTAATATTTCATTAAAAAGTATATATAGATTTGATTTTTGAACTACAAGTTTCCTTTTTTAAAAAATATTTTTTTTACTATAAAATGAAGGTGCTAGATATCGTACTTTTATGACTTTTGTACGATTCCAAAACATTGGGCATATCATCATCATAAGATCCTATATATATATATATATATATATATATATATATATATATATATATATATATATATATATATATAT
>JABUQX010008567.1:0-7500 GCA_015478945.1 Trachelipus rathkii
CCGGATAGAGATTATTCCCCGTATAATCCGTTCGCAGGCCTCCTTAGGCGGGGTCGCGACCTGCGTCCGGTGAGAAACAATTTAGCTAGTAGAATGATTTAGAGCCGAGTCACACAATTTCTTTCAAATGCAAGAAATAGTGAGATATATTACTCACTATTTTAAGATATCGATTGTATTTGTTGAGTATAATATTACTAGAATAATATTAATATATATATCATGGTTTTTATATAATATATAATATGTATATATAAATAATCAAGTATATATTATATATATATATATATATATTAATATAGTTATAATATTAATTATAATATATATATATATATTAATATATATTATAATAATTAATGATATATATATATATATATATAATATGATTAATATATATATATATTTGAATATATAATATTAATTATATATATAATATATTATATATATATATATATATATATATATATATATATATTATATATTATTACATATATATATTATATATATTATATAGTACTCTATATATATATTATTTATATTATATATATATATATATATTATTATATATATAATATTATATATATATATTATATATATATATATAATATATTATATGTATTATATATACTATATTATATATTTAATATATTGATTATTTATGATAACGATTAGAAACATTATCCTAGCCGAGGTAGAATAATTTGGCAACCAAGCAATTCTATGTGCTCTCACATGATTTGTACCACAGCAATACAGTAAGATATGCAGATTTTTAGCTACATAATAGTCAACGTATAAGTAGTGATGCAGGTACTATCAGCCGCAGATCTACCGCATCCATTGAGCTATCCACTCAACGGAGCATATCGCAACTATGCTATTAAGTGTATCGAGCAGTCCATATAAAGCACATCATTAAAAAAACTTCCCAGTAGAGCTATGCATCTGCAGATAGTTGCGCGGGCTACTAAGATTTTCCGTAATGATTTGATTAAGAATTAATAATAATAAAAATATATCTTAAGATGAATCTAGAAATGAACATGAAATGAAAATTAGAGATTGATAACGACATATTACAGAATATTCGAGACATTGATTATTCCAATATCTGTAATGGTTTATCCAAAAACATATACCAAACATTTACTTAACAATGACAGAATACCAACCAACTAACTCATATCCATGATAGAAAAAATATGATGAATGGTGATTATGCACTTCAATGTTATTTATTAATCTATCTAGCTTGTACGCCAGTTTGTATTCTCTCATTATCTTATACTATAATCATTATCTTACTTTATATGATGGATTATTATATGATCGAGTTCTAATTATTATCACACTCTGCGCATAATGAAACACTATTTGATATACCATTTGGAAGAAAATTCATCCAGGCCGTTAAAACCATACAAAAAAATCGTATGAGACATTGTCCTCATAACTAGCACTAGTCTGATTCCGATATGAATCGTATACACCATTTAATAATCTCACAACGCTAAGGAGGCATTTTTGAACCATCTATCTGAGATATGAAATTATGTAATAGATGGTTTAAAAAAGTAATGAAAGATTGTAATATATAATTAAAACTATGATGCTATTAATAAACGCTTTGAGGTTTATGTGGAAATTATGACCTTCATACTATTATGCAATTCATATATTATACTACTTTAATCCCCATTAATATAATGCAATAATTAGAACAAGTTAAAATTCGTCACTGTTGATGTTGCATGATTGAAAATACTTCAATCCGAACAGTATATCTATTTAATATTATTCGACTAATAGGCTTAAAACAGTTATTATAAAAGGTAAAAAAACGAAATTCTACAGAATACCAACACCTTTATTCTATATATACTAAGTAAAATCAATAGTCAAATTCAAACACTAGAGAGTAAATTTTCTACAGTCTCAGTAGTATGAATTATAGAAATGAATAAACACATATATCGCATTATAGAGAAAAGATGTTAGTGCATAATGTATTGAAAACTATCACCTAAAGAATATAAAAGACAGACTCATATATAGATACAAATGATGATTCTGTCAGTGCATTTGGATAGTTAAATGAGCAATAATATTTACCCATCGCTCGTCATGATAAATCTATGCATTAGGTTTAAATACTTATGCCTGTCTCCAACATTAGTTAATCAAGTGAGTAGATATATTATAGCATGCTTATGGGTATATCAGTGATCGAAAATAGAACCATTAACTTCTCTGCACAGATACATGGATAGTAATAATATTGAGAATGTTTCTCAAGCACATACTACCTATATTTGAATTTCAATACAGTGCCAAAATAGTATAATATATACATTTAAGTCTATTCATATAAGGTACGTAGGTTTGGTATAAATAGAGGTTAGGTGGGATGTGACTCATTTGAGTTGGTCCACATCCCGTACCTTATCACTTAGGTAATCACTACAATATATTATAAATAGATTATGGGCTAATAACTCAATATATAATGCGGTTAATATATATATATATATAATATTTATATATCTATATATATATTATATAATATATATATATATATAATATATATATATATATATATTATATATTATTATATATATATATATATATATATAGTATATATATATATATATATATTATATATATATTATATTTAAATATATATATATATATATAATTATATTATATATAATAGTATTATATATAATATATATATATATATTATATTATATATATATATTATATATATATTATATAATATATCCTTATTAATTCTATAGATATTATTAAATTAGATTGTATATGCTTGATTATCTTAATATACTATATATATAATTTATATATGAAACATCCGCATCCGCATCCGCATCCCGGAGGTTAAAATCAAACATCCGCATCTGCATCCGCATTCCGCGATGGATATCTGCTGCATGCACCATTTTATCATGTGTGTAAATGTTGATTTATATTAATTGTAAAATATATTTTTGCTTTTTAATTAATTTTTTTATTTTCTTTTTCCACATTATTTTCAGTATGGAGTTATACTTGTCATTATACAGATCTCTATAATTGTGTTTACAATATTATGTTTGAAAAATATTGTGTAAAATTATTTAACTAATTATTATATTATTAATTCATTTGATGTTAATACCTAGTCGTATTTCTGTATCTTAACCTATTAAGATTACACTTGATCTTTTTGAAACTCTCACTTTGATTAATGCTTTCCATAATTTTTATCTTTTAATTAATATTATTGTAAATTATATTATTATTTCATATTAAATAATTATTAATTTTATGTCATTTTTTATCTATTATTATATAATTTATACATATATTTATATATAATATATTATATATATATATATAATACATAATTATATAAATAATAAGTAAATATTATAGCTTTCATATATATATGATGAGTATATATATATAGAGTAAACTACCTCCTAAAATCTAATTATTGGGAGTATTAATATAGGTTGATACTAGTATCATATATAATAACAATAATAATTAATTATAAAAAGGGCTATAGCACAAGAACGATATAATATAAATAAATAATAGTATATAGATAGATATATATATAAAACGTACTATCATAAGTTAAATTAATGTCTACTTATATATATAGATTAGAACTATATAACAATTATTACTATATCATAAATTTATTATATATGAGTAGCATAATCTATATATAGTACTATATATCAATATCATGGCCTAGCTATGAACTTCATTTGAACCCTATATATATATTTGAGTATAGTTATATAATATCTAGTAACGTATAAAGCGGTTCTCTCATAATTATCATTTTCATTATGATAATATATTAACGGTTTCAGAAGCATCAAAGCTATGGCATAATTATACTATATATATAAGATATTATATATATGTATAGCTAATACATAAAATAATATAAATGTGATACTATATAGTATATCACATTATATATAATCACATATTACCCAACTAATACTATTTACAAATATACTATTAGTTGATACTTATAATTGCCATCGCCGTCACCTATAAAATGAGTATCTCACTTTACATCCTTATCATTTATAACAATGGGATTAATTTATCACTACTATAAGATATAACACATATATATATATATATATAATATATATATATATATATATATATATATATATATAATATATATATATATATATTATATTAATATAACGTATATATATATATATATAATACATTATATATATATATATATATATATATATATCATCATATATATATATATATATATATATATAATATATAATATATATATATATATAGTAATATTTATATATATATATATTATATATATATATATATATTATATATATATATTATGAAAGCTATATATTTATATATATATATATATATAATAGTATATATATATATATATATTATATATTATAATAACTATATATATATATAATATATATATATATGATATAATATATAATATATATATATAATATATATATATATATAATATATATAAATATATATAATATATTATAATATATATTATAACTATATATATATATATATATATATATATATATATATATATAATATATATATATAATATGTATATATATATATATATTAATATATATATATATATAGTATATATATATATATATATATATAGCACCATTTCACATAAACATTTTTTTATATTATTTTTAAACACTGAAGCAGTAGAAAGATGCCCTCGTTATATAAATGACATATGTTTTTCTGCAGGTAGAGGTAATTGATGTTTATGTAATTTAATGCATAATGTGTTTGGTTAAATGATTCCATGAATTACTGTTTAAGCATTGTCTGAAATTAACCCTCTTTATATTTATTTACCCTATCAAATATTATTCCATTGTGTTTAATCTGAAGTTTTTATTTTTGAATATATTACATAATAGTTACTAGTTGTTATTAAAGAGCTTTATATATTGCAGCCATCTTTATTTGACCTACGTTACTTGATGGTACATCATTTACTTTGATTTATAAAAGATAAATAAAACATTAATATCATATGTATGTACTAATATATATATAATATATATATATATATATATATATATATATATAATATATATATATATAATAATATATATATTATATATATATATATATAATATATATATATATATATATTAATTCAACCGGCTAGCTCCAGTTAAACTTTTTTACTACTCCGAGCTCTCTCTTTCTCTGCTCTCTCCTCTCTCTCTTCTCTCACTCTTTATATATATATATATAATATATATATATATATATATATATATAATATATTATAATATATATATATAATATCTATATAATATTATATATATATATATATTATATATAATTTATAATATATATAACACCCCAAAAAACATTCACATTAGATCCTAGAGTTATTTGCTATTTTACAAGTTTTCTTTAATTTAAATTTAATTTAATTTAAAATTTTTTAAATGATTTCTTTCATGATTTTTAATATTTATTATTATATATTATATTATTTATTTTATTATTTTATTTATTAGTATTTTATTAATTTCTTTATTATTTTTATTTATTTTATTAAATATTTTTTGTTATAAAATTATTATTTATTATATATAGTATTTACAGTAAGAGATGCCAAAGAATTAGAATATTAGAATTTAAATATTAATTATTTTTATCCGAAATGTGCATTAAGAACAAATAAATGTTTATTATTATTATTATTATTATTATTATTATTATTATTATTATTATTAAGTTAAAAATTGTAAATAAATATTGACAATGCAACGATAATTTTCTTATAAAATATTGTAAATATTCGTAAAATCACGAACAAACGATGCTATTTATTAAATATTAAATTAATTTACCTTTTTTGAATCATTTTTACTTAATTAAATATAAAATAGGAAAGTTTCCAATTAATTTATAATTTCTAATAATTTTGATAATATAACCAAATTTTTGAAAACTAAATATGTTAACATATTAATTTTTTTTGGAAGTATATTATATTTATATACATACATTTGATATAAAATTATTATTATACAAATTTTGACATTTTTCGCTTCAACTTCTACAATTTTTTTCGAAATGGCTTCAAACTTGAAATATACATAGATGTTTCCATTACCTACAAAATTCACGAAGTAGTTTTTTGATTTTTTGAAATTTGTGCTCATCAATGTCGAAATTCAAAATCCACTTTTTATTGGTTTTTAGAATGAAAAATTGATATTTTTTTTTTTTTGCTCATGCGATCTGGATGAAATTTTCAGAACATATGTAGTCAAGGGAGATACACAATTTTTATTTAGATAATTTCTTTATATATGCAGTAGTTTTGGATTTGCTCTTGGAACAAATTTTCAAAAAAAAATTTTGGGAAATTTTTAAAAATGTTTTTTTTTTAGTATACAAAAAATTATCTAAGTAAAAAAGATATATCTCGCCCGACTGTACATGCCCTGAAAATTTGATGCTGAGCAGACAAGTAGAAAAAAATATATATCAATATTTCACTGTTCCAAAAAAATTGTTTTTTTGGAACAGTGAAATATTGATATTTATTTTCTACTTGTAGAAATGTGTCTAAGGAATATTTATATTTTACAATTCTTTTAATCATAAATTTGTGTTATATATGATTTTTACTTTTAATAAGTATTAGAATAAAATTATTTTATTATTATATAATTGTTTATAATGTTTTATTTATAAAATTATTGTTTATATTATACTTAGCGTTGTTTTATTGTATCTAAAAGATGATTTCTAACTTTCCCGCCTCTCTCTCTCTCTCTCTCTTCTCTCTCTCTCCTCTCTCTCTCTCTCTCTCTCTTTTCTCTCTCTTCTCTCTCTCTCTCGTCCTCCGTCCTCAACACATCACTCCTTCCTTCTCTCGTCTGTTCTCTCTCCTCTCTTCTCTCTCCCTCGCTCTCTCTCTCTCTATCTATCTATCTATCTATTTCTACTCAAATGAAAACTTAACTCGATTGCAGGTCAGCTAAAAAAAAATAATATGTATTAGAAATTAATCTACTGATAGGAAGGCATCGAACTTGTTAAATATATTCTGAATGTAAATTTTAAAAAAAATCAGTAAAAACGACGCTGTTTTAACAACCTACTATCAAACAGGTAACTAAATAAAGGGTATAACAAGTTGTGTTGAAGAGCCTGGAAGTACCAATCAAAGCGTAATCATATAGCTTCCTTTTGATGAAGAAGGCGGCTTCAACAGAGAAAGGTGAAATTCCGAGTACCTGTAGATACTTAGGTACCTCAACTTATAAACAAAGCTTAATACGAGGAGCTATCAAAGAACTACCATCAACTACTACCTGTGCAGTGAAGGAACAAGCAAAAGAGATAACAACAAGCCCTCTACTACACCAACTAGACCTTACAGTGGAAGAAGAACGAAGACAGAAA
>JABUQX010008567.1:10000-17500 GCA_015478945.1 Trachelipus rathkii
TTTAAGTATCTCCTACAAATTCAAGACTTATTCTTGTTGTATTTAATTAAATGGGCTTTACTATTATTTATTATTTCAATTTGATACGATAAATCAACGTAATTAAGAGACACTCATTACCAATACCATTGAGTTCCAAGTCTATTCATTGAAGACGGAATAATTCAAGGAAGATCGTGGGCAGATCGAGGAATAATTTTCAAGGAAGATCGATTTAGATCGCCGAAGATCAATGGAAATCGCCTAAGATCGGCGAAGATCGATGAAGATAGATGAAGATTGAGGTAGATAGATGAAGATCGGGGAAGATCGAGGAAGATCGAGGAAGATCGAGTAAGATCGAGGTACATTGAAGATTTTAATAAATCTTTCACATATTATTATTAACGAATCAATTAAATATTCAAGATTCTGTAAATAATTAATATGAGAAAAAGAATGGATTTGATATATAAAAATAGTTCATTATTAATGTATAAAATTAATTGGAAAAAACAGTTCGCAAAAATATTTAAAAAAGAAAACTAAATTATAAAAATACTATTATATATATATATATATATATATATATATATATAATCTAGAGTGGATATATATTATATATATATATATATATATATAATATATATATATATATATATATATATATTATATATATATCTATATATATATATAATATATTTATTATATATATATATATATTATATATATATATTATATATAATATAAATATATATATATAATATATATATATATATATATATATATATATTTATATAATATCCTCTAAGGGGGTGTATTGATTCTTGTTATTGTGTTATACTCTTGGTGAATAACCTGGAACAAAGCATAGTGACAAGAACCAATACATGGGGGAGTTTGTGAACCCCTTGAGTCTGCCAGCACTAGTATGTGCATTTGTCACATCTGAAATCTTTTAGTCTTCTTTCTCTACCCTCGTTTTTCGAATAATCTACATCTTTCAATTCTCTTTCTTCATCGCAGTTTCTATCTTTTTTTTTCTTTTTTTCTTTTTTTAATTGAAATCCCCACCTCATCAGTCCCTTTAAGTAGTTGTACGTACTCTCTCTCTTTCAAAGAGGTTGTTCTCCCTTTTTTCACGTCACAGTTCCCTTGTGCTACCGGTGCCTCTTCCCATATGGATATTCACTCTCTTCAGTACATTTCACATTTCTTTCCTGTGGATGAGAGTACATGGTAAAAACTGACCCTTTCGCTTGGATTTGACCGGGGCCTCAATTGTATGGGACCCGAACCTTGAGCTAACCGGTGAGGAGGCTGTCCTACACTTTGGTGTATAATCTTTAGGTTCTAACGTAAAGTTCTTTAGGTTCCGTGTGATTCACGGATAAAAAACCGGCGTACAGTTCCGGGTGGATCTTCCGAGGCCGCATCCACATCCTACCCTACGGGGTAGGGTTTGGAAAGTTTTGTGGGTCTCTGGCCTGTAATCTGCTGTGGGGAAAAGGACTATCCTTCCTTATGAAATATGCGACTTTCCAGTCCATCCTTTTTTTTTTAACTTTTATGTTTCATTTGTTTTATCGCTATAATTGATCATCTATGGAGAAGAAGTATGAGGTTTAATTTTTATGAAACTTGCTATTCAAGAAAAAAATGTTATTAAACCAAGGCAAGCACAACAACAACAATTACCGGGTTCCCAGCCTGACCCCACCTCGGTCCCTCCTACTTCTAGACTGCAGGAAGTTTCCGCCTTCATTCCTTCTACTTACACCTGAAAATCCTCTGTGGTAACCTTTAGTGATTCGTCGGCTGGTACTGCCCTTGGCACCCTAGGTCCCAAACGGTTGGGGTAATCTCGAAAATGTGCCCCCTGTCAAAGTCGTTCTCAATTGTTTACTCCATATGCTGCTCCCTCGCTGGGAATGCAGCTACACATTCATTCCCGATATATTACTTATTCGCGTCAGCTACTCCAAAGGCTTTATTGATCAAAGAAGCCATTATTGCTTGGTGATGCACTTGGAAAAAGCTTCAGGAGTTGAAGACCCTCCAGTCATTAATGAGAAATGGGTTTCTTCTCGTTCAAGCTACTACCCGGAATTCAAATTTCCATCTGTTATATTAACTGTCTTCTACGGAAACATCCCTCATTTTCCACTCGCTATGAAACCAGAAACCACTTCTTTAGAACAAAAACAAAAAATATTAACTGTCATTTTAAGAAATCTCCAAGCTAGAAAAGATTTCACCTGTTACAAACGTTTATAATTTTTCTCCCTCGTTGGGACTATCCTGAATACCCCCAAATTTCTCGTTTGCTGCTTGACCTTTAGTACCCCTTTTCCCACCTTCAGAAGGTGAAAATATGGTTAACAAATTATAGTGTTTCGTACGTTTATTCCCCAATCCCAGACGTTGCTTTAATGCCAAAGGTTTGGTTCATCCCGAAAATGACTGTAGGGACCTGCATGACATAATGCCTCAGTCTGCAGAGAAAAATTTCACATTCCCTGTGAAAACACACCACACTACAAAAATTGGAGGAGACCACAGTGCCTCTTCCTTAAAATGCCCGTCTTACATGTTTAAACAGGAGGTTTGACTAATGTCCCATACAAAATTGAGAAGGAGAGATGCCTTTACACGCAGTCAAACAGAACATAATATTCATACAACAAAGGCAATCTTATGCTACAATTACACTAGCCCTAATTCCTCCTCGAGTTAATCCCACGATACAACTCCATTCCAATAGAATTTTTCCCCTAAATTTTAGCGAAACTCAAGCAGTTACTGAAACCTGCCCGTCTGCAATGCTATACCCGACTTCTCAACAATAATCAAAAGCACCTTGTTCGAATCTCTCGCGTTCAAATGTATCCAACAACTCCTACTCCCGATAAACCAGTTTTCAACCAACTAACAAAGAAACTAAGTTGGTTCATCCAATACAAATCTTGGAGAGCATTTCCGGCAATAATACTCCGTCCCATACCCTCCAGATTAGTTCACCAAACTCACGTAAGAGGCCTACTTCTATGTCTTCTAATCTGTCGTTCACCGTTACCCAATTTCCTGAAAAAGGTGTTCCTAAACACAAAGGAAAAATTAATCACCAAACTAAAGATTAATGTCTAAAATACAAAAAAAAATCCATATTTCTAAAGCATAACACTTTGACCTCAGATATGAAAATGCAACTCAGAAGAGACCTTGTCATAAGTCTATCCCTGAGACAAAAGCAGCGACTTCAATAGATTGTACCCAAACAATCACATCTATTGAACAACCCACCAACCAATAGTAGGATAGCTTGCAGGATTATTCCAGCTCTTCTGAATTATCCAATAACTCTTTTCCCGAATTTCCTACCTCAGCACTCCCTAAGGATTCTATGTCTTAGCGGATGAAATGGATCATAGTTCCCAAATGGAGCCTGATGTGACGACCCACTCTATCTCTAATGCATCTTGCGCTCCCGAGAGAGATGAATGGAAACCCGTTCCAAAATCACCAACCTGATAGCTCACTAACAAAATCTCTAGCGTCAGACCTTAGTAACCCAACGGATTCCATATTGGATCCCTATATAGCAACTCCAACTTCCATACAAAAAAATGACACTTTTCCGGTGTCACCTCCTTACACTGCATCCATGAAAGTATTCCTATATTCTCCACCCATTTCTGAATCTGCTTGGTTGGCAGTTGCTAATATAGCTTCCATTCCTAAACATGAGCGTGTGGCTGCTCTTCCAACGACCAACCAAGCCACACGATAAGATGGGCTTGGTTGAACTCAACTTACTTCGCATTCATGGCGAATCCCCTCCACCAAATACCATTGAAAACTCCCCCACACCTATAACCGGTCGTACAACCAAAATCGCTGTTGTACGACTATTCCTTACCACCAGGATTTGCTTCTCAATGTCATTGGGACCCACCTCTCAGCCTTTTCTCCCCATCTGAATCCACTTCCAATATTACCCCTAGCCACATAGAGACAAATGTCTCAAAACGACCATCCTCATAATATTTATAGAGCAACAAGGGAGGCCACTTTCCTTCAAGAACTGTCGTGGCTACTATTCCAATTTTTAAGAAACTGTTCAACTATAAACATATGTACACCAAAGTGCAATGTTTTGCAGGAATCTAAACTATGCTATAGTAACTTTCCAACCGCCGGAATGTAACTCGCCGCTAACCTCTATAGATAGAGATGACAATGATAGGGAGGTAGGAATACTCATTCATAAATATGTCCCCTATTCTCCGGTCCCTCTTCAAGCTAAACTTCATGCAGTGGCAGCACGAATTCATTTGTCCACCAACCTTACTGTCTGCTTGATATACTTGGCTCCGAGTAGGGAATTTACTAAGGTAGACTTAGCTAATTTTTTTTAAAAAGCAGCCCCACCCAAGGTTATATACTAGGGAGATTCCAACCTTCTGCCACCCTTATTGGGCGACTCTGGTCATCTTCGTCTAAGTCTAAGATCTTTGCTGATCTCCTAACACCCTTTTCCCTAAGATGCCTTAACAAAGGCCCTACATATGAATGCTTAGATACACACTCTTCTTCCTGTATTGAAATTTCCTTTTGCTCACATTCTCTTATGGATCGCTTTCCTGGTCCTGCTTTGATTATTTATGTGGCAGCCTTAAATAAACTTGCACTGGTCCCAATGTTAAACACATTTATACTAGGTTATGACTTATGAGGGCCTCTTTTCATCAGGCCACAGCCCATTTTCTCCCTTCAACAAGCGGTTTCAACCATTGGTGATGCATTTAGCTTCTTCCAGCAAGCTATCATCATCGCAGCAACAGAAGTCAAGCAAAATGGTCATATCTTCTCCGCAGGTGTTCGGCAACCCTTCAGTGGTCCCCAAGAGTATGTAAGCAACTGGAGAAGAAAAACTCTACAGGTAACACAAAGAACCCCACCACCCCATATACATGATTATTTTTTAGCAACGGATGCGAGATCCAGAATTAATCGCCAAACACAAACAATACTGAACATATATCGACTGTTACTCCACAACTCCCCTTCCTAGTGTTAGAAAATTGCATAGAAAATATCTCTCTTGCAGCCCAACAGCTCTTTCTACCCCACAGTCCTCCGTTAAGTGGGCCTCATATAATCTATATGGATTTCAGTTCAGCAGTTGTTGAAGATGTATTAGGTTATAGCTTTGTTAGCCACTCGAGCTCTTCCTGCCATCCCAGCCTTCAAAACTGAAAATTAACACTGCACCTCCAGACTTTTCGGGACAAGTATAAAAGGGAAAGATCGTACCTATAAGCGTCTTTTGCATTTTGCAGAGTATCATATACTGCACTGGAGAATAATAAAGACGTGATGCCCCCGGGCCCAGACATTATTTTTATATAACGCTCTGTCATATTTACCTCAGCATCAGCGTTTTGCTGGATCTGTATAACAGAATCTGGTTCGAAATCCTCTTTACCTTCTATTTAGACCACAAAGCCTTTGTAATTTATTCCCAAACCTGGGGAACGATCCGAAGTTGGCGGACAACCAGAGACCAATTTCGCTCACCTATCATACTTGTAAATTAATGGAGAAAATGGATTCAGCCACCTTCTCCCTTGTGGACTTTGCCAGGCTTTGTTTAAGCCTTTTAAAAATCTTCGACCCTGGACCCTCTGTTAAACTGGGATCAAGGAAATCCGGGAAGCCTTCTCAGCTGATGGATTCTTGGTGTCTTTACTGACCTTGAAAAAGCTTTATGACACAACAGCGTGGAGCTGGGGTTCTCTTTAAACTCCACTTGCTTGGTTTCGATGGACCTTCCCTCTTTATTAAATGCCTTCTGTCAACAGATCCATCCAGGTTCCGATGCTCTTCTGTTCTATCAAACCACTTTACTCTGTATGAAGGCGTTCCGTATAAATCTGCACATATTATTAGTTTTCTCGATTCAATGATATCGTTACTTCTAGTCCCAGTTATATTATAGAATCCTTTCTCCCCTATGCTGATGACCTGGTGTTAGCAGTATCGTGTTGTGCAGCTGGATTCTTGGAACGGCAACTTCAATTAGCTATTGGGAATATTTCAGTCACAATGGGGTAACTCCATGGCTTCCATTTCACCTACCAAAACCTCAGCAGTGCTATTTAGAAAAAAGGGAGTCGAAGAATCCTACACCTTCCTCCAACGAACCTAATTCATGGTTCACCCATTCTGTAATTTCATAGGTCAAATTTATAGGACTCATTCTAGACAACCACCTAACATACGCACCGCACATTAAACTCCCGAAAACAACTTTTGCTCACGTACTTGACCTATTATGCCATCTGGTGCTGACTGCAAGTCCCTTTTACCTCTCCACACCGCCCTAATCCGATCGAAACTGAACATTAGGCCTCCCCAACTCTACTACATCTTAGATCCCATCGAAAACGAGGCGATCCATAATTCTCCACTGAAACCTTCCGATCGTCCCCCCCAGGTGAGCCTTGAAGTTGAAACTGATATAAAGAACTCTCTCTTCGAAGGGAAACACATCATGTGCACAAGTTATCTTGGCTTTCAAACCCACTACCGTCTGCTCTGACACTGATTGTGCAGGAGGTGCCTCTTTGCAAAGAACAGAGTTTATAACATCAAAGCTTTAGAAAGTCATACGGGTGAAAATATGCTGGGCGAGGGATCAAAGGAGGGGGTGAAAACTTAAAAATATAAAGCAGAAGAAACATTGCAAGTTTTTTTACTGAATATCTATTTGACATCCAAATTTTGTTTTTGATATTTAAAATATGTATGAGCCAGTGGACCCTCCCATGGTGCTGATTTTTCAACCCAGTATGGCCGCTTATATAATATATATAGAGTATATATATATATAGTAAGAAAATATATATATATATATATATATATATATATATATATATATATATATATATATATATATTGAATTAAAATTACTTTCTCTTAAAGATGTATCAATAGCATATTTATTTATAGAGCTGTAAATAAACTGAAACCCTAAATTTTTATATGGGTAAGTTTTATATGGACTTTTATATATATAAACTTTATGTACAAGTTTAAGTCAATAGAAATCATTCCATTGTTTTTTTTTATAACTAGTTTGACTTATAAGCTGCTTTACAATGAAAATCTCTTTATACTGTAATTAATCAATTTTATTTCTTCAAAAACGAAATTTTCGAAATAAAATATCATATTCATTGACAGGAAAAATAAACGTTTCATTTTTTTCTGGAACGACTAACTGTTATAAATGTAAAGTTTAGTCTAGAAATTTCTCATACACTAGATCTTTCGACACATTGCAATACATTCAAAAGAAAATTTGGTTGAAATTATCAGGTTTAAAGAATTTGTAGATCCAACTTTAGAAATCGATTTATATTACATGGTCTTTGAACTTTTAGATATTAATCTTATATTTTTGTGTTAATTCTAAAGAAAAAAACCAAATTATATCAAATTATTTTCTTTTCAAAG
>JABUQX010008567.1:22500-25000 GCA_015478945.1 Trachelipus rathkii
CTTCAGTGGGTAAAGGCCCAGTTTATCAAATTCCATTTGTAGTTATTGCAAAATTGGAGAACACAACTAGACGTTCCTGACATTCTTCTATACACCAAGCGCTTGAAATTTTGCATATCAAAAAGTTAAAATTAGATGATAGGTGTATTTGTGTTCCGGACTTTACCAGTAAAGTACACCTAAGATTGAGCATAGCAGTTAAGCTTGGGTGATAGAATTGGATAGAGAAAGGATGAGACTGTGTGAAAGACGAGTCGCACGAGCTTTCCTCAGGGAAGGAGGTATATTGCAAGAAAATTCAGAAGAGCAGTGTCCATGGTAAAAGCAATTGTATAAGGTGAATGATGCAACAATTCGAGTGCAAGAAAGATTGGTGAGAGTTAATGAGAGTAGAAGAGTTGAGAAGTTGAAAATCCCTAAAATACACCTTATCACAGCAGAGCCGTGTGTGAAGAACGACACCATATATGTGATGCCTATTGTACACAAGGGTGAAGAACGCCTCTATAAAGAGCTAACAACTTAGGTGGTAAAAAAAGGTTACAACACGCCTCAGAACACCCAAATTCTCAGAAGCTTATTAGAAGAAGATGGATAGTGATCCTTTTAAGCAAGCCCTCGAGAGAAAAAAAAATCCCTAGAATATTAAGAACTGAAGAAGGTTAGAGTTGGGTTTTCAAAGAAGATATTATAGTTGAGTGGAAAATTACGTAGAGTATATAGATGAAGAAACTGAGTTATTGAGGCAATGAAAACAATCGTGTTTATTTTAACCCAACTAGTGATTCGAGAAAGATCAGAGTTTAGTAACTCCAAGGACGCCCTTTCAACATCGCCTATTTGATGTTGAGTGAGTCTTCATTCAAATTGGAAAGAGTGATGGAAGAGTGGAGTTATCGGCCTAGGAGTAAAATTTTTCTAAATTCGAGCCGGAGAAAAAGTCGGCAGTTCAGCCAACGACACCAGTGCTGAGAAGACGTGTTAAAGGCTTTGCCCTTACACGATCTTTATTTTATGTTATATTATGTAGCCTGATAAATTGAAATTCATAATTAATATCCCTATAAAAAAGATCTTTTGTAAAGTTTCTTATTTAAGAAACATATTTGATCCTGATTAATATAATTAAAATAAAATACAAGAGGGCAGTGATTAAGATCTTAGTATAGATCTTGGAGCAATATGCCTTCCCCACTCTGCAAACTGTTCTAAAAATTATTATAGTTAATAAGAATCAAATAATAAGAGAACATTACACTAGTCGACAACAAATTTTCATCAGAGATATTGTTGTGTTTTCTTTATAGCATTTTTGACGCTGTTTTCAAATCTGCAATCAAATTTTATGTAGCACGTAGGGTTTTAATGATGAAGAAAGTTTCATAATTTTACAGATTTTACTATTTCATATAAAGAAACGTTAGTTTTTCAACATTTTATTTAATTTATCTTGTACAGTTTTGATTATTTAGCAACATATTGTTACTTACTTGTATCATCGTACGTCTGGTAACATCACGTGCATTTTCAGACTTATGGGGCCATGGGAATGGTCTTTACTCTTTAGTTAATCTTTATCTTCTGTAGCAGAAAGTTGTGCTGTGCTTTTATTATTTTGAATTTTCTCGGATCAAACAGCATGCCTCGACAATGTAAAAATAACCCAAACAAATTTTGCTTTGTTTGTGGCTGTTTCACAACAACAACAAAACAACGAACAATTACAACAGACCTTAAGAAAATATACAGCATGTATTTTGGTTGTCCTTTAGATGACCAAGATAGGGCATGGGCGCCCCATCAGATTTGTTCATCTTGTTCAAACGGATTACGCGATTGGTTAAATAAAAAGAGAGCTTCAATGCCGCTTGCTATACCCATGATATGGAGGGATATATATATATATATATATATATATAATATATATATAATATATATATATATATATATATATTAATATATATATATAATATATATATATAATGTATATTATATATAATATATATATATATATTATATTATTATATATATTATAGTATATATAATATATATATATATATATAAATATATATATATATAAATATATTATATATTATATTTATATATATATTATACATATTATATATGTATTAGTATATATATATATATATATATATATATATATATATATATATATATATATATATATATAGTATATATGTATATATATATATATTTATATATATATATATATATATATATATATATATATATAATATATATATATATATATAATATATATATATATATATATATATATGATATATTGTATATAAATTTTTTTTTTTATATATATATAATATAATATTATAGTATATATATATATATTATATAATAGTATATATATTTTATATAGATATATTATATATATATATATTGAATATTATCATGAAAGCTATTTTTTATTTAGTGTGAATCTACAAGGGTTTTCTTGCAAAAAACAACTAGACGATAATTTGTA
>JABUQX010008568.1:0-16058 GCA_015478945.1 Trachelipus rathkii
AAAATGATAGTCTCAACAGATGCTTCTTTGGAAGGTGCTGGAGCAGAATTAATACAGTATCAACCCGATGAACAAGGAAAGTATATTCCTAAAACCATTGCCCTTGCTAGTATAGCGTTCACCAATGCTCAGAAGAATTATAGCACCATTGAAAAAGAGTTAGCCGCCATCAGATGGGCTCCTAAAACATTTAAACCTTTTCTTTTGGGTATCCCATTTATACTTCGGACGGATCATCAGCCATTGAAATATTTGTTTTCCATGAAGAATGTTGACTCTCGGTTGGCTAGAACCTTGACGGACCTTCAAGAGTTTGATTTTGAAATTGAATATCTACCTGGTAAAGAAAACATCATTGCTGATGGGTTGAGTAGGAATGTAGCGAATTCTCAGGTAATTGTAAGTGAACATTTTGAAGGAGATTCCAATTTGATTTATTCTCCCGAAGGAGGTCCAAATTGTTTAAAAGAATGTCTTTACTATCAGATCATGAGTGACGAAATATTAAAGAATATATGGAAAAAAAAATTTCATCTGAAAAAATAAGTGAAAAGAAAGAATTTTATTCATTTTTAAGATTATTAATGCTAAATGAACTATTAAGGGCCCCAAAGAAATATAAAATTGAAGCTAGAAAAAAGATTATTAAAAGCATGGTAGACTTGGAAATTTCTCCCACTTTTGACTTTTTAAATGCTTTCAGTAAAATATTTAAATGTGTCATTTATGTTTTGGTTCAGAAAACATTCCTGATGAAATTTGATGTGTGTAATTCTGATATGGGTCCACCAGAGTCAGTATTTTATTTGCATTCATTATCTGGTGGGCATGTACATCTTATTCAACCTAATCAGGAAGAAAACTGCAAAACATTTTTAGAACATCGATTGGTTCCATTTGGGCAAGCTAAATTTGAAGAGCAATATGCTATAGAATTAAAATCCCTTTCTAGGGATAACCCCACTTTTAAAAATAATACTCCCGAGTAAAGTTTTATTACAGATATAGACAGAAATAAAGAGCAAATCATTTACCATTTTGCCGACGAGGAAAACTTGCAAGTGCAAGAACTCATTGAAGACGGAAGGAATGATTGTGAGACGAATTGTAACCATTTACACACCAGAATTTCAAAAACTATGATACTGATTGATAACTACCAATTTTGTGGAATCTTAGATACCGCATCATCGGTGAATTTAATTACTAGTTCGGCTTTTACCTACTTACAGAAGAAAGTAGGAAAGGAGAAGTTGACACTTCCACATCCCTTAAGTATTGTTGGTTTTAATGGAAGTAATTGTTTAAATAAATATGTTATTTTAGATTTAAAAATTGATGAAGTACTTAAAAATGTTCCTTTCGCATTAATTAATGACCATGTATTTGGAAAACATTCCAATTTTTGTTTTATTATAGGCATCAATGCTCTTGCACAATTAAAAACAAAACTAGATTATAAAATTTTTTTTCATCTCTATGGGCAAGTCTATTTTTCCGTTCTTAAACAATTCATTTAGTATTAAATGCCCTTGTGGTGAATGCTATGCTAATTGTTTTAATGACGTTTCAGATGAAAAATTGAATGGAAAAGTTGTAAGAAAAGAACATAGTCTGAGTCTTTTAAGAAAATACTTCCAACTTTACTGGCAGTACCCAAGGCGATACTTAGTGACCGAGGATTGGAATTCACGGGCAAATTTGAGGAACTCTTATCTCAGTATGGAATTCGACAACTAAAAACCAGCAGTTATACATCCTGGGGAAATGGGGTCAGTGAACGGGCAAATCGAACTATCGCCAGCCTTTTACGTCAGTAAGTAAAGAAGGTTCCAGATGGGAGGACAATTTAGGTAAGGTGGTATCCATTTGTAACAATACATGGCACTCTGAAATAAAAATGTCACCTTCCAAATTTTTGCTTAATTTGAAACATCATATATTAGATCGACCAATAACCCCAAGAGTGGATTACAAATTTTGGGTTAGAGGGCATGAAAGATTTAGGTCTTTCGAAGTGGGAGAGTTAGTTGTAAAGAAAGTTATAGTAACATCTGATAAAGTCAAACATAAAATTGATGAAAAATATAAAGGATCTTAAAAGGTTGTTCGGATTTTCCAGAATAACGTTACTTACGAAATTCAATCTTTGAGTAATGAAGATGAAGTATTTCAGGTGCACTATAATTACTTAAAGCCTTGGAAGGAATCCCCGCATTACTTGGCAAATCACCCTTTGTTTAAAGAACTTTATCCCAATAATTTACCGGACTTGAAAGATGTTCAAGAGAATGAATTAGCAATAGAGGAAGAAGATTCTTTCTCACTACTTGATACACTGGAAGATAGATCGAGTTATTATGAATTCTTACATACTGCAGCCGGAATTTCAAATGAACCAGAGGAAGTTCCCATAAATGTGACACCAAAAAGTTTAGATTTAAGTAAAACTCTCGGTTTTAGTGATTTAGAAAGAATCAGTTCTCATATTCGGAATTTGAAAAATAAGTTCGGGATATTACTGGACACTCTGGGAAATCTTAATTTAGAAACTCCAACATTACAATTGGAAATTAGGGAAATTCTAACTAATTTAAAGAACTTGACCTCTAGAATAAAAGAAAATCTGACAACTACAGATGTGAATGAACATGCTTGGTATTTATTTAAATTTTTTGACTTGCACTCTGAAATTTCTAATTTACAATTGTGTGAACTAAGGATTCAAATTGATGAGTTTTATGATATTTGCAATGACTTGTCAATACAGTCTACTAACTATGATGAAGCCGAAATGTCACTACCCAAACAATCTAGTATTTTAAGTTCTGTTATTAGTCCCCTACCAGAAGTTATTGTAAGTCCAATGCCAGAGGTTTTAATTAAAAAGAAAAAAACGAGCAGATGCTCAAATCTGCCAGCAGCACCAGGAATGCAATTTCAGCACTATTAATACCGGAAGACTAACGCGTGCAAAAGCTAAACAACTTGGCATTAAATTGAGTGAGTTTCCGTGATTTTGAGGTATGTTTTGTTGTTTTGTTCATCATTTAATTACTTTCTGTTTTAAAATTTTTTAATTAAAAAGAATAAATTTTATGTAAGGGTTAATTAAAGGAGGGAGAGACTTTAAGAGTCAAATCAACTGAAAATTTCGATGCAATCTCTAGGAATTTGCAGAGGAAAAAACTTTAGTAAAATTTTAAATCTTTTTGTTCCTTGTTTTGTTAAAATATTTTCGTGATTACGATATATTTAGGTGCAGTTGAATAAATTCTTTTTCTTTTTTCCGTTTTTTTCCAGAGATTGGGAAAGCTTAACATATATAAGATTTATAATATTATGATTATTTATAAGGATAACTGAGAAATACATAAGTATTTATTTATTTATTTGCAAACATTGATGTGAATTTAATTATTGAGACATAATTAGCTTACTATGAAGTTTGAAATTTTAATGTAAGCTCTCAAGAAATAACTTAACTTTTCAGTCATTTTGATGTGAAATTGTGAAGAAATATTACTAACTTGAATTTATCAATTATTTTACCAATAGCGATTGTTGGTGAGTGAACAAAGACTATTAACGACAACACAGTTTTCCACTTCCTGAAAATTATTATGATTATAAAATAAGCTTGATCTACGAAACAAATGGTGAGAATACTTGAAATTGTCTTCATAGAATTGTCTCTCTCTCTATTTTGAAATTGACTTTGGTACCAGTGTTCAAATCAAACCAGAAAATGTGTGTATAACTCGACAGGGAATTTGAATTCACGAGGACAAATAAAATTTAAGTTAATTACTTTTGTTGTTACTTTGTTGTTATTTATTCTTATTATTTTTCTAAATAAAAATTATTATTGTTCTTATATTTAATTTTTTATAAAATTATATGCTATATGTGTCATCCCAATTTGATTTAACCTAACTAGTATAAAAACTTCTGAAAAATTAAATACAAAAGATTGGAAAAGAATATTAGTATAAACGAGATTAATAAAAACTATTAAGGAATTCAAGAAAAATAAAAACGAAATCTTGAAGAAAAATAAATCAAGCAAAGTAAAAATAATCAGTTTATTGTTGTGTTGTTACACATCGCCAACAAATTGGAGAGGTCCACCGAGATTTTATTCATTTTTATGCATTACAAAATATATGTAATTGCATTATTTGATCGTGCATTTATATTACACATATATATACATACATACATTAGATACATATATTACATATATACATACATATTACATACATATATATATATACATACATATACTATACATATACATATATACATATATATATATATATATATATATATATATATTTATATATATATATATGAAAAATATATATATATATATATATATATATATATATATATATATATATATATATATATATTTGTTTGTGTGTGTTTTGGACATTAAGCAGTATATGTTATTAGGTTAAAATATATAGGATTTTGTATTGTTGCATCGTATTATATATTTTTTATATCTTTTCATAGATTTTGTTAAAATGGATGAAGCTCAAAATCAAACGGAAACTCATAAAATGCCAGATTCGGAAGATGTGGGATTGGTTGATACAGAATTAACGGAACTTATAAAAAATTTGCCGGAAGATAAAATTGCTGAATGTGAACAAGGAAAATTTTCCGTGGATATTATTAATTAGCTTTTTAAAATGAGTAAAGAAAAGTATGCCGCTGAGAGTGAACTTTCGCTTGCAAATCCCGATGTAAGTTTGGTTAATAATCCCCTAGCGAGGGATAATGAGAGTAACAGGAGTAATATAAGAGTTTGTTTACATAGTGAGGTATGTTCCACACAGATTTATTCTACGCCATTGGCTAGCAACTAAGTATTTAACATAACCTAGGTGCAAGGCCTAAAACTAACATTTATCAACCCATTGCTGGTCAAAGCGATATTTTTCACAATCAAATTTTAGCACAGGTTTTACAAATACAACTTTTCATCCTTTAAAGCTTCAGGTGCAAGTTTGTAAATTCGCCTATTTAATAGTTGGTAACATCGGAATTCCTTTATATCGAGGAGATATGTTCCAGAAATTCAACCATTTGATGATTCTAACTTAAAAAAACGATGCCTGGAGTATTTTTTCAAGTTTGAAAATTTTTAGCTTGAGTAAAGCTCACTTTGTGGGCTCGATAGACGAATTTTGGGTGGGTATTTTACCTCCGAAGTAAAAATGTGGCGATAAAATATTTCAAATCATTTTAAAATGAAATGTGCGGAAATAACTTGCCCAATTCATGACCTGATTAAACAGTCAAATTAATATTTTTTTATTAAATAAATATAAGATTGGGCAATATTCAAATTGTAAATTTTTCGTCTGCAAAATGCAATTGGTGAGGGATACATATTTAATTATTAATGTCTAACTTAGGTTTTCCTTTTATTGTTAATAGAATTTTTTCTTAGAGGATACAACGGAAAAATTACAAGTAATTATTATGAAAAATCTACTAATTTTTACGTTAGGCTAGAAAGAGACGTTTCGAAAATAGTAACTGCAAAATTTTAAGAAATGAGGAGTATATGTTAATATAAAATGACTTTCAGGTGCTTTGCAAATTATATAATTGTTCATCGAAAACTAGAAATAGAAATAGATTTCAGGTGCTGAAAAATAAACAACTTCTTATATTTAAAATGTGAAAATTTGGGAAAAGATAAAGCCCATTCTCTATAAAGATTATAAGATCTATGCATAAACGTTGCGGTCAGAAATCAGAAAACCGATGATCCATGTAAATGTTGTGAGAAGAGTGGTCACAAAGAAGAAAATTGTTACAAGAAGAATAGACGGTGCTTCAAATGTGGTTCGAAGACCCACTTTTCAAAGACTGTGCTAAAGCTAAAAAACCTACTACCGAAAACCAGGCCAGGAAAAGTAGTGATTCAGAAAAAAAGGAAAAAGTGAGAAAATAATTTGTCAATAGTGTGATAAAATTGGTCACACTGCAAAGAAATGATGGTTTGTGAACCCAAATTTGAGACCTCAGAAGAAATAACAAGAAACAGAAATTACATGTAACATGTCGGAAAACCAAATGCACCCAAGATAGATTGTGAGGTTATTTTGGGTACTCGGAATCCTTTCAAAAATTCAAGGGATGAAATAAAGGATAAAGAAATCCTCACCAATGAAAGAAATGAACCCGACCCTTCTTCTGTGAATCCGATACTTTTTGAATCAGAAACTCCAGAAACTCCAGAAACTTCAGAAACTAATCAAGAAAGGGAAGAAAAATCCACAAATTCTTCCGAAGTAGGAACTGAGAGGGAAGTACAAAGTTTTGTATGTGAGGACAGTTCTTCATTAGAAATACTCAAATCTGGTAGGTTAAAAATGATTCCAGTTCAGATGCAATCTTTTGAATGTTTTGCAGTTTTGGATTCCGGAACCAGAAATAACTACATTTCGCCTCAACTTGTGGAAAAATGTTTAATAGTACCCAAAAAGATGAAACTGTATATTTGCAGTTTAGTATTGCAAATATCAAATTTATGTGATGGTTTAAAATTTTGTCAACTTCCCTCTGAATACGATCTTTTTTTAAAGGAGAAAGGTTTTGTAATTCAATAAATATATGTATAGGGTGGAATTATAATAACACAGTGATTTGATAAACGCATTGTTGTTGAAATATTGATTTCTTTGTTTTTAAGGGTAAGGATTTGAGCATGTTTCTGAGGGTGTTAATTTATAAATATTGTATGTTAGCCATGTTTTGATTTGGTATGTGGTTGTTATTAGTTTATTGTTCTATTTTTGTAGAAAAGAATAAGCAAAGCAGTCTTGAGTATTAGTTTTTGTTCTATTATAGATTGGCGTTTTCCTTGGCTTTTTGTTGGCCAAGTTAATTATATAAGGGGTGAGTATCTGAAGTTTTGGTGATGTCGCCGGTATATAAATCTCTGGTTTTTTGAGATTAATAAATGAGTTTGGCGAGGCATAAATCTTAAAGGCTGTGAGGCATTAGCAAATATATTTATAGAGTTACTTGAATTCAACCATATCTTACCTCACACACTCTCAATAACTCTTATTGGTTCCGTTATGTCGACGATGTGTTCGCCGCCATACCACATAGCACAAACCTAACCTTTATCAATACCATACATTCATTCATATCATTCACTCATGAACTTTCGAAAAACCACCCTTCCATTTCTCGACACACTTCTTATATGGAACGATTCCCCCAACATTACACATACGATATATAGAAAACCTACTCCCCCCCCAAATTACACTCACTCTTTCTCTGCCCACGCCAAAAGCATAAAAATAGCCACACTAAGCAGTCTATACCTCAGAGCCCTAAGATTATGCTCCCCAACCATTTAAACTCAGAAACCAGATTTCAATACACCACATTCACCAAACTCAGATACCCCCCTATATAATTAACTTGGCCTACAAAAACGACAAGAAAACCTTCTATAATTATAAACAAAAAAAACCAGGATACTTTAAAGATTTTTTGCCCCTTTCTTTCAATTTAGAAAATAAACTGAAACAACACATACCAAACTCAATCATATAAACACAAAATAACATATTCACCTTCAAACCCCCAAAACAAAGAAACAACAACAATGCGTTTATCAAATCCCGTGTTATAATTGCCCCTCTGTATACATCGGGGAAACAAACGATTTACCCCGACGCATATATCAACATAGAACAGATTTAACCAACGACAACATGAACTCTGCACTCACCACCCACCGTACTAACACCCACCATAAAATCAACTTGACAAACACCACTACTCTGAAAACCATCAATCAGGTACAAAGTAGAAAAATAACAGAATCAATATATATTTATAACAGAAATAACTTCAATAAATCAAAAGGGTAAAATTATATATCTGGAGGATATAGATGCAGAAATTCAATATTACTTTCCTTAAGTACTTCACTGAATCTTAAAAATAATAAAGCCACAATTAAAACTTTCTTGAAATTGCAGTAATCCTTCGAAGTTTGGTAGGTTCGATCCACTCTTTGAATGAATTGCACTCCCGCAATTATTGAAAAAGGTACATGTCGATAACATAGACGAAAACCTCATGACCTCCACCCATATGGTTATACCAAAAATCCTTAACCTTCGTAATTACAAAAAAAAAAAAAAAATTAGTTTCCTTGTTTTTAATTTAAAATTGAAAAGTGGGAAGTATATAATATAGTATATATAATGTAAATATATATATAGTTTTCTTAATTTATAATATATAATATATTATTATATTAATAATTATATATTAATATATTATATATATATATAATCATATCATATATATATTATATATTACCTATATATATATATATAAATATATATATAATTATACTATTATTATTATATATATATATCATAGGCATGAAACCGATCAAGATAGGCCCCATCAAAGATGAATCCAAACCGTCAAGTATAGGTTGGCCGTCAAAGTTGACACCATCAAAGTTGAGCCATCAAAAGTTGAGCCATCAAAGGTGAGTCATCAAGCTGAGGCATCAAAGCTGAGGCCTCAAAGTTGGGGCATTCAAAGTTGAGGCATCAAAAAGCTGAGGCATCAAAGCTTGAGCGCATCAAGTTTGAGGCATGCAAAAGTGAGGCATCAAAATATTCGATATGTGGTACACATAAAATAACATTCGATTTAAAGATTAAGAGGTAAGTTTGTATGTGTGTTTGTGTATGTGTGTATCTGTGTGTGAGTGTAAGTGTAAGTGTCTATGGGTGAATGTAAGTGTCTATGGGTGAGTGTAAGTGTCTATGGGTGGGTGTATGGGTGAATAAGTGTCATAGTGTGTGTGTGTGTGGGTGTGTGGGTGGGTGTGTGGGTGTGAGTGTAAGGGCCTACTGGTGGTGTCCTAGTTGTCTTATGGGTGAGTGTATATGTGTCTATGTGGAATAATGGTGTAGGGTTGTGTAGTCATTAAGTGTCATATTGTGTAATATGGGTGTGATTTGCTGTGTTAAAGTCTGTTGTGTGAGTGTAAGGGCTTATGGATAGAGGTGGTAAGTTGTCTATGGGTGAGCGTAAGTGTCTATGGGTAGGTGTATATGTGTATAAGTGTCATAGTGTATGGGTGTATTAGTGGCATAGTGTGTGTGTAAGTGTAAGTGTCTATGGGTTAGTGTAAGTGTCTATGGTTGGGTGTAAATGTCTATGGGCGAGTGTAAGTGTCTATGGTTTGGTGTATGTGTGTGAGTGTAAGTGTCTATGGGTGAGTGTAAGTGTCTATGGGAGGGTGTAAGTGTCGATGGGTGGGTGTATTGGTGAATAAGTGTCATAGTGTGTGGGTGTGGGTGTGTGTAGGTGTAGGTGTGAGTGTAAGTGATATATATATATATATATATATATATATATATATGTATATATATATAAGGTATATATCGCTAATTATTATATTATATATATACGATACTAAATTTTTATATAAATCTGACTCCTAAATATAAATCCCTGGATTTAATTTTGAAATGTTATATTGACTTTAAATAAAAGATACCTGTTTCTCAGGTCTTAGCATGGACCTGTGGGTTAAATACCCTGTACTTCCCAAAGTGGTAGGTGGTCGAGTTATACTTGATACCTAAGACGGATTATATTTTGAATTATGACCCAAAGCCTCGGACAGTTAAGGCGGTTGAGTCTTTAGTCATTAAGGACGGCTTAGAGCAGACGATAAGGGACGGTGGAAAGTCGTGAGTCAGAGTCATGACCGGGTATGTGTGTGTGTGGGTGTGGTATGTGTGTTCAGTTAGGATAGATACATTACATGACGTAAGGAAGTTATGAAAGATACCTAAATGCAGTCAAGTTAGTAGATAAAGATACCAATACAATGCGGCTCAAGTTATGTATAAATACCTCATGCGTTCAAGTTAGGATAAAGACTACATACAGGACTCAGTTAGGGCAGGTACCTACATAACCTCATGTTAGGACAGTTCCCTACCCAAGGTACAGCGTCCGTGTACCTACAAGTGCTTCGCTTAATCCCTCAGAACCTTCATGAAAAGGTCAAATTTCTTGGCCTTGCCACTACGGTATAAGGTCAGAAATATCAAGGTCAAAACAACAAAAAAGGGGGCTACGCTCCTAAGGGGGGTACAAAAATGGGGGGCCCCCCCCCAAAAAACACAGGGGAAGACATGTAAACGACGGTTGCTACGGTTCCAACCGTTGGTGCCACCACCTTCTGCCGAAGGGGTGACCCGATAAGGTACACTTCGGATATATATTATAATAATATATATATAATTAATATATTTAATAATATATATATATATAATATTATAATATATAATATATATAGTAATATAATATAATTAAGGTAATATATATTATTTTTTTATTATTATTATATATAATATTCTTCAGGGCAACCGAAATCCCTCCGTACTACTCGAGAACAGAGATACAACGGAGAAATCAATGATTGACATGATGCTAGCTAGCGATAAGAGGATGTTTGAAGATGTGAAAAGCTTACCCACGATTTCCTAGATTCAGACTATAGAATGGTATTAGGTAAACTGATTTGGAAAAAAATAAGGAGAAAACCAAGGAAGATAACAAAAGGAGAAGATAACTGTTGTTTAAAGTTGAGGGTGGCATGGTGTGGGTTAAGAAGCTGTTTATAAGAAAAACCCATCAAGAAATTCGAGGTGACAAGGAATGAACAAGAAACGGGCGGAGGATGAAGTATGGAACGACCTATGTAAAACAAGAGTAGATCGAGATTTGCGCAAAGCGAAATACTAGGAAAGAAAAAAGTCGCTGGGGGAGGAAAATAAGACGGCATGGTGGAATGAGGATTTTAAGAAGCAGGAAGCTCAAAAACAATTAGAATATATGAAAAGGATGAAGACGAAGAACCGAAGAGAACCGGATAGAATATGTAACGAGAAACAAATCCTCAAAGGAGGATGGTAAAAAGAAGAATGCCATGGACAATAATACTTTGGAGAAGAATAGGAAGAGAACTGAAAGAGGATACGAAAAGCACGGGGAAAATTATATGGAATGGCCAAGAGCATGAGAGGAAATAAAGAACCGGAAATGCATACGGTTCTGCAATAAGTGAGGTAGAACGCTCTTTTAGAGGAACCAGGGGCCAGAGTGACGGAAGATGGAGGCGAGTAATTTCGAGGGCAAATATTAAAAACGTAGAGGAAGGGGAGGAGTAAATGGATGAAATACCCCTGAGAGTTAGGCCACCAGAAATTAGAGGAAAATTAAGAATGATAAGAGATAGAGGAAGTGAAAGAAGCAGTTAAGATACTAAAAAATGGGAAAAGTGCCGGATACAATGAACTGAAAAAGGAATGACTAAATGGTTGACCAGATTGTTAAACCAAGTATGGAAAGAAAGGAAAATACCAACAGAATGAAGGAAAGCAGTAATCTGTCTTTTACAAAAGAAGGGAGATAAAAGAATATGTGGAAATTATAGAGGGATAGTATTGTTGGTGTGGGCGAGTAAAATATATGAGAGGATCTTAGAAAAAAGATTGAGGATGAAGGTCGAGGACAAGATTGGAAAATGGCAGCACGGTTTCAGACCAGGAAAAAGTACTACTGACCCAATATTTTACATGAAGATGCTGACAGAGAAAATCATAGAGTGGAATGAGAAGGCATATGCTTCATTCATAGACTTGGAAAAGGCATTCGATAGAATAAATAGGGAAGTTTTAGAAGATCCGATCTATGCCATACCAGAAAGTCTGAAAGCAGCCATTAAAAGTATGTATGAAAATCCAATAAATACATAAATAAATAAATAAATGCCTTAAAAGGATATGCATAAGGGAAATAGGGAGCACATTTTGGTGTATGCGGAGGATGCGGCAGTGATAACATCAGGAGCTCAAGACCTGCAAAAAGCTGTAAATAGGTGGAATAAGGTATTGAAGAGAGAAAACGGAAATAATAGTGATTGCAAGAGAGAGAGAGAGAAGAGATAGTAGTGAACATAGAAGATATAAGGCTTAAGCAAGTGAATAGATTTAAGTACCCTTATGATGCGTGGTATATGATGGATCAAGGAAGACAAGATGACGAGTTGAAAGGGAGAATTGGGAGATTCTCACAGAATGTGGAAATGTTATACCCGTTGCTAAAGGAGAAAGAGATACCAACAGAGGTTAAAAATTAATATAAAAAACAATTCTGAGACCGATATTGTTGCATGGATCTAAATGCTGAGCAATGAATACGATGCAAAAAAGCAGAATAGAAGGAAATGAAGGTACTTAGACTCATTAGAGGAGTATCGTTGAGAGACAGAATAAGGAGCGAGCATGGTGAAGAAAGACAGAACTCGGGAAGTGGACATGTTTTGGAGTTAGAGCGTGGGAGAAACAGTTAGTGGGGTTTGGACATGTGAAAAAGAAATAGAAAGAGAAGGAAGATTTAGAGAGAGATGAAGGATTGGAGACCAGAAGGTAAGAGACGAGCAGGAAGAACCTGAAGGAAGAAGAATGAATGGATTTTACAGTGAAGCAGAGGCGCTGTACAACTCGTATGTAGTCTAGGACAGAGATAGAGGAGTAAGAGAAGGAAAGAGCATTTTCCTTATCATCCCTCTTTCGTACGGCTTCTCTCGTCTCTCCTGTTGACAATATAAACATCCTTTGGCCTTAACAATAAACAAAAAAATGGGCTATGGTTGCTAAGGTTTGCGGCCTCAAAAGAAACTTGGAGTTCTGTTTTAGACTGCGAGATTGTTTTTCCTCTTCTCATCAGTTGCTTCAGCTATGCAAGGGCCTCTCATCCTGCCCTTGTGTTTCTAATATCCTGGGGGGGCTTTTCTGGGTTTTCACCCAGTTTTTTTGGACAGGAGTCGATGTCAAAAGCCAAAAGGCTTATAAACTGTTTCTTTGTACTTTCCAGTTCACTTGACCTCTTAATCCTTTGCGGGCGCGAGTGTTGGTGTTTTAATTCTTTTTCTTTACTCTTTTCTCTAGTACCGCAGCGGAAGGGTTCAAGGGAACTTACCACTCGCGTACCCCCACCTTTACGACGCCCTCGTAGCACAAGGGGTACTGTGTCTGCGCACGAGTTTTATATAGATATTGGTAACTCCAGCCGTAAAATATCTGCGGTGGCTTCTTGTTTTCAGCCAGAACCAGTTATTGGAATTCTCTTAAATTCTCCTGTGTTCCTGCTGAATTTAATCTCCCTCACTTTAAAGCCTGCGTCTGTGCTCATCTGCGTAATTTAGGCTAGGCGGATGAAATTTTTAAGCGTGCAAGCACCCCCTCCCAGAATAGGGCTCTGCCCTTGAGTGGTAGTGAAAAAAAAAATTGAAGATAGAAATCTCTGGAGAAGATTCTGGAGGAGTAGCATCTAACAAGCATACCCTAACAGGATTAATGGTACATATATATATATATATATATATATATATAATATAAAAATTTTCTTTTAATATATATATATTATATATTATTATATATTATATATATATATATATATATATATATAATATATATATATATATATATAATATATATATATAATAATATATATATATATATATATATATATATATATATATATATATATATATATATATATATATATATATATATATATATATATATATATATTATCAAAAAATTTCTTTTCATTTTTTGATAGAAGTGACTCTTGGCGCCACCGGACTATTTTTAGTTTCTTTGCACTAAAATTACTTAAAAAATTTAAATGTGTATTTACCTTAAATGTTCTTCTTCTTGTTGTAGACAAAATTTTGGAGACGTAGCGCCTCGGAGGAACCTCCTAAAACGCTTTATATACTTTTAGTAATTTGCAATTAATAATGAATGCGATTATCATTATATTGAAAGACAGGAAAATCCAAAAGGGTTTGAAAAGGTTTCCTTTTCATAAACAAGGACATTTTAATCCTTTTAAAGTAACTAATTTTCACAGATTTAAACTCCAAACAGTTTTACTGAGGCCATTTTCATAAACAATAGATATGAAATATTATTGTAATAAGCCTTGATATAAACTTTAAGACCCTTATTGTTGTCTATATTTAATTTATTGTACTAATACTGCGTAGGAATTTTATTTAAGTCAATGAAATCAATATCAACTTTAATGAACGCCGAATACTTAAATATTGGACAACAAGTAATCCGTTTCACACAGTTTATTATACTGAAAGTTACTAAAATTTCTTCTAAAACTGACCTTTTGGGAAGGCACGTGACCAACCCGCGGAGTGATATGATGAATTTTTTAGCCTCCATCAATTGACTCAATAATACTGATATTTTTAATCCTACTACTATATCATTTTAATAAATGACGCAAATATTTAATAGTTTTTCTTAAATAACTTCATACACTCCGGGCAGAGGATTGCTTCAAAAGAGAAGCAATACCCTACCTTTGAGTTTACTTAGCTGTGTGCTTGCGTTTCCTTTAATGGTTTACTTCATTTAAAAACAATTTTTTTTTTTTTTTACTTTTTCTTTTTTATTTAAAAACTTTAATCTACCTTAAAATTACCCTAAACCAACTTAATATTACCTTAAACCTAATTTTACTACTTAATTTATGCAAGTTATTATAGATTTGACAAATTGGCTTGCAATAAGCTGCCTCTGTTTAAAAGCAGCTTTTCTCTGAGGTCTTTATTATTAATAATTTCCATTATTTTATTATTATTATTATTATTATTATTTATTAATTATTATTATATTAATTATTATTATTATTATTTTATTATTTATTTGTTATAACAGAAGTACCAGGTCCCTGTTGCTGTTGTCATCTGTACAGGTGGTTGTAGGTACAGGTGTTAGCATTTTGATGAATACACCTCCTGTATTTAATTCGAGGGGGTAAAGGTTACTGATGGAATGCAACCCTATTTCACCAGAACCAGTTTTTAATTTTACTGTTCGGATGTTATTATCGTGACCTACTATTACATCCATCACTCTGCTCAATTCCCAAAATGGACGTGGTTTATTGCTGTCTTTTAAAAGAACCACATTTCCCACATTTACTTTATCTTCCCAAATACCCTGAAACAAGTGTCTAGACCGCTCCCGGAGACTTAGGAGATACTCCTCATGCCACAAACGCCTGAACTCTTCATATAGTTCATTTTGCTTTATGAGGGTAGAATCCGTACCTTCTTGTTGGGTGCACTGCCCATCTGATATTCTACTGTATTAAATTTACTTTTAAATTTAAATTTACTGTTAAACATTACTTTCGAAAAAAATTGGGCGTTGAATTGCCTCCAACTCAGGGTACCGAGATCTATAGTTAGGGGTCTGGAATTATGGCATTTTCTATGTCAAGAAGAGTGGTAAAGAAGCTCAAAATAAGTCACTTTACTTTTTCCCACACAGCTTTGTACAGACACTGTTTCATTACTTTTATTAACCTTTCCCAATGGCTGCCTTGCCATGGAGAGAAGAGGTTAATTTTTACATGTTTGATCTGATTTTTATCAAACTCCTCCTTGAAAGCATCAGTATTAAAGGACTCTTCTATTATTTTGCACCCTTTATTAAAATATAATGCATTGTCACTATATATGTATGATGGTATACTAAATTTATTACAGAACCTTTTGAAGGCTAATAGAAAGTCAGAGGTGTTCATAGAGGGTACTAGTTCTAAGTGTACAGCTCTGATGTTTAAGCAAGTTGAAAATTAAGATGTAGCATTTTTCTCTAACTTTGGAGGTGTTGTTTTGACATATACATGAGAGGTGAAATCAATACCTGTGTGTTGGTAAGGTTTTATGAGATTCATGTGTGTTCTAGGTATGTCAGTGAAACGTGGGTACCTGTAAGAAAGAGCATTGTACTTCTTGCATGTAATGCATTCCAATAATACAGATCTTACAGCAGCTCTACCCTTAGGTATCCACACACCTTGATTTCTGATGTAATTAAGAGTAGTACCAATGCCAAGATGCTTTACTTGCTCATGAGCATATTTAATAAATA